>JAASAO010001840.1:0-84640 GCA_017311375.1 Mytilus coruscus
TGGGTTAATAAGCGAGAAATTAAACTTTGTTTAAAGGCATGAAACTGTTAAGGTGTAACAGCCTATAGATTTATCATGTGATAACCCTATACAAACCGCCCTATACAAACCGCCCTATACAATTGACATACATTTCTACCCACATTTGATTGTGTCAAAATTATCTGTTACAAAACACGTCGGTGTTAATTGCATGCATTTAATATCATTTAAAGGGTTGATTCAGTTCAAATACGACTTTTCATAATAAAACGACACAAAAAAGCAACAAGTGTGTAAAAGCACATACAAGACCTACGCATAGCACTGTTCTCCGTTAAAGCGCCCATTTTATGACGTTATTTTGTCCCACCGTAAGAAAGCAAAAAAAAAACGACTTCGAGTTATATACCTGTAGCTTGTTATACTGAGATTTTTAGATTTCTTTATTATCTATTTTTAATTTGTATAAAGTTTAATACATATTGTACAACGATAGTGGTCGTACCGGCCGTCGAAATGTTTTCTCCGCAAACCTGTAATTTCCGTTAACGGATAAAAGTATAAGCAGGACAAAATATTTAGCACAACATAGAGTGTGATATGAGTTTAATTTGATTATAAGGTTACCATAAATGATTTTGTTTATAACAATGGTCATTTATTCAAAATTATATCAGTCTGAAAAACTAAACAAAGATGGAAACTGCTGAGATTTGTTAAGCATGTAATCTCTGTGGAATGGTCTTTGCTTAACAAACACCAATTTTGAAAATAAATTCTACATCCAACAGATCGATATGGGTGTCAACATTTAATTTTAGTACAACTTCTATCTTCAGATACACATATTATCTTTACAAACGACGAAATCAACGAAATGTAACCTCCGTGGAATGTAATCTCCGTTGACGTTTTGGTAAAGGGTGCTTTCTATCACGTTCGCACTTTTATCGAGTATGGCATGCCAAATTAACATATGAGATAATTATTACGGATGGCGGATATATAACTTACAGATCAATAACATACATTTCAATTCAGACGACATAAGAAGACACCATGTAACAATTTTTATTAATCAGTTGTTTAAATGTAACAGAGTTGCTTTTTATGTCAATATTAATTATTACATGCTGACAAATTGTTGATTCGACATAAGAATTGGCATATTGGCATTTATATTTAAGGTGCATGTATAAGGTTATTGCAATGGCTGTCGCCATGATAAGGCAAAATGGCCGCTATGCAAATTAGCAAAGTACCCCAAATTTTGCCATATGTGCAAGTAAATAATTTTATCCGTTTTCAATATTCAAAATATGAAACTTTTATTATTAATATAAAATTTGATACCGAATTCAATACGATTTAACAGTTAAGCAAGTAAATGAGTTTTATATCATATTGCACAGGAGAGAAGCTTTCAATTACTTTCTTTCATTAACAAGAAATTACGACGTCGGCCGAGCGGGCATGGAATATATTGTCCGTTACATATTTATTAATAACACCTTGTACAAAATTCTTTTAGAAAATAAAAACAGTTAAATAGATCAAACAAAACTATCCGTCACAATGATATATGACGGTCTGGATTAGGGGAGGGGGTCTACATTTCTGTATTCAGTAATTCTTTTGGCCATTTTTCTCTATTCAGTAAGAAATATGCTTATTCTGTAAAATTCTTGTGTTCAATTCCTGCATATGTTGTATCACAATTTTGACATGATAGATCTTTTTGTCTGTATCAACGACATACGTATGACGACACTACCCCGTAGCCCCCTATTTTTGAATATGTCACTGTACTGCACAAATGATACCATTTATCAATTTTGAATTATATCTGATTAAAATAAAACGTGGAGAAAAAAGTATTTTAATTTCTTCGTAATAATTTGGATATCTGGGATAATAAACAGAAGTTAGGATGACATTAGATACATTTGATCATACTTGGCTTGTGCTATGAGGTTCTAGTACTAAGAAGCTGAGCATTCAGTGTTATAACAGAGGCAGTACCGGTAGTTAACCAACACTAAGAGAAATCTGAAATCTGATAGAATAAAAATTCGATCACCAGAAATAGATTTTATCCTTGATTACCCACCTGTACAACAAATTATAAAAACATTGCCTATCAATCAATTGTTTTGGAGAATATTGAAATATATTTAACATTTATTGGTACTAAAAAATGTTATACCCCCAAAAAATCTAAGACTATGTCATCCGTCCTCAAGCATCAGTCTTCCAGCCCTGACCAATAAATTGTTGTTTCAAATTATAATGAGCTATGGATATCAAAAATATGAAACTGAAGACGTAGGAATTATGTCAGCGAAAGAGACGTTTTGATTCTGCAATTCCTTTCAATTCTCTTCAATTGTCCATTTAAAATTTTGAAATTATAAAGAAACTCAATTAAGGTTTCAACTCCATTGGGCAATGTTCTTTGACATCATTGGCTTTCAAATATTCGGCGCTGGGCGTAAATGATGAAGATAAATAAAAAAAAAAAGCGTTTCGGTCGCATTATAACTTGTTTTTATTCTACTATTGCAGAGCTTTTTGTTGTCAATGGTTATCTTGGTCTGACCTCTGTCACGCACTGTTTTATTAAAATGTAATCATTGCTGTCACAGTGCAGAGGAAGGATGTAAGGTTAACTTTGTCTGCAATAGGATACGAAATGATACCTTAACTCGTGAAAGACCGAGATTTTGGAGAAAATACCGATGCTTATTATTTGCATCGCTAATTTCAATGAACCAGTTCCGATTACGACCATTATTTTTTACATTATTCTTAATTTTATACAATTATTTCTTTTTACATTTTAGCACCCCAGTATTTTCTATTCTTTATTTGAATGCCTATTTGTCTTTAGCCTTTTTTTTGACAAGGGTGGGGTGGGGTGGGGGCAGGTGCATTATTTTCTATTCTATAAACCACCACATATATCTTGGGTTATTTCAAATAAATATCTGATATTCAAGCGAAATAGGATGCATAATAGTACTAGTGTAAGAATATCTACATAGAGAAGGTGTTTAATTGGTCGTTTTCGGTGGTCTCTTTTAAAATTAAAGTAGGTGAGATTTATATGCTACAACTAACCAACTAAGAGGGTTGCCTGCTATGAATAAAAATCTATGGACAACATTTCTATATTTTATATTTTGCTGTTGTTTTTTTTGTCGTCTCTCTCTCGTCATTGTTTTATCTATCTATTTTAATTGGACTTTTGAAAAATTCTTTTCAACGACAATGCATGCAACATCATATGCATTGTTTGATAAGTCTTCTATCGGTCATCAATCTGCATGAAATATTTGCGACTGTACTTTCAGAAAACAACAATCAATCAACTATATCTCCTCTAAAATTGCAGTATTATAATAACATTAGCAAATAAACGATTTGTTTAATCATTTGGTCAGATATAGACACGTCTTGTCAATCTCTAATTTATTTTTTCAAATTTCCGATACAAAGAAAAAAGTATTATTGAATATCAAAGGAAGTAACCAATCAAAAATACAAGGGTTGTGTTTCGGCTTTAAAAGAAAATTCTTAGTTATTTAAACTATTCAAACTAATTAAAAGAAGGGATGAATGCATTATACGCCATTCTTGTGAATTTTGAAATTGAAACAGTTAATTTATATTTTGTTCGATATTAATATGACCACATCAATGATAATTCATGATAACACAGATTGGCAAACTAGATGATAATGATGAGAAGGAGGAGGATTCAGCGGCGAATTATATGCATATTCGGGTCGAAAGCATGCTAATACGATATTAATATTTATCCTGCTTTCGACAAGACCGACATGCTGAGTCAATTTTTTAGCGTACTAATTCAGACGGAAACAGTCCACATGAAGATGTATCACCTTAATTTGTGTTGAAGAGATAATTAAAGACTTATATATAATAATGCAAACATGGCTGAATATACCATAATTTCAACTCACATGAAAAACGCATATTAAAGTTTATGTGAATTAATAAAGATAACAAAACACCGTAAAAGAAAATTATTTCAAAGTTTGTAGCATTTTTGGTATTGAAAATCACGACGTCAAAGGAAATAAAATGACGTTTAATGTATTTTTTTTTTACTTTTTCATCTTAAATGTCTCAATCATTATAAATTAACGGTAGTATATTACATGCTGAAATTTATATGGTGGATAGAATATACTATGAGGATGTTCAATGTTCTTTATTTACAAGTTTTGCTATCATTTATATTTTATCATTTTTTCTCTGACGTTGAGCGCTTTAACGGAGAACCAGTGTCAGCCGTTTATCAGTCTTTGTATAGCTTGTCATACTGTGTATGCTTTCACTCAATAAAAAATTGCAACGAATCACGATAGATGCCAATTAAAGATGTGATTTAAATACAATCAGATTGCCAGAGACCACAATGTTTACTTTTCAAACTCTAAGATACAATGACCTTATCATTCAAATGTCAAATTATAAAACATGTTTAATTATGTGAATCGATCACGATGCTTAAAGTAAACATAGTCATTTCATGAAAAAAATATACGGAACAAGGATTGTACGGATACGCCAACTATATCAAGATTACAAATATAATAAGTGTACTTACTTGTCACGTATACAGTTGTACATTTCTTTTCAGAAGCTTGACTGCAATAAAAAGCAACGCATTCCAAAGATTTGAAATTAAATTGTGAAATAGCAAACACGCGTTATTGTTTTGTTTGCTTAAATTATAATTCTTATAATAAACATATATAGGACAATCTACAAGTCAACATGTGAATTATTTATACAGGAATTATGAACCTTGCATTATACAAGAATTACACCATGAATGGAAAGCTACATATATATGATCTATAATAATGGCAGATTATTCGAACTTTTTGTTGGTTCCGCACATTTATCCGGTAGTGTCATTAAGTACAGATTTCATCACGATACCATTTATTACCCTGTAAAAATACAAATCCATCTTTATTTGTATTAGGTCATTGGTATACTTAACATTGGTTAAAGTCATATGAAACTTCAAATTAAAAAAAATGAGGCATACATGTATGTTTTATATAACTAAATGGCTAGTTTGTATTACAAAACTTCTGTACATATCCTTTTTTCATCAAGAAAATGCTTTAATTTGTCCAAATTTAGAAGAAATTTACTTTTTTTGCATTATTGGCTTCCCAGACAATGATTCTTTGACATGTTTTTTCGTATGCAATTGACTCAGCGTTATCCTTCTCGTAAAAATCCGGTGATCGCAATACGCATCGTTTCGTCATCGAAATAAACTAGATCTTATTGTACATGTTATACACGTGACAAAAGGTAAACTTCGGCTACAAACACGACAATTAATTACCTGCCATATTCACATCATAACAGACCGAGTGAAATATATTTTGACGATTATGCGATATGGATGCGTAAAAAATGATAAAATCGTGAACAGAAGACTAAGTTTATGATATATACATTCATTGGTTCAAGAATGGGACTAACATTATTTTTAACCGGTCACTCGTTTCATATGACTTTAATAAAGATCTGACAAATATAACAGATTTTACATCAAAATGTTCTTAATTAAAACTTTATATATTTATTCTGTCCTTCAACTGTACTATTCAACTAAATGCTGAAAAGAATTGTTGTTAATGTTGTTATGGAAATATTACCTTATACTATCTACAGCCATAAAACATATTCTATGACTCCCAATATCCCTCTCTGTAGGCGTCCATGTGACATTGACATACCATCGGTCGTTTGATGTCCCATACCTTAACAACTTCGACTTAGATATTTCTTTCGGGGTAAGAATATTTATTTCGGAAATTCTAAAATTCATTAAAGGAATATTAAATAAAAATATTGTGTGTATCAAAATATTAAAAGATGCAATTTCATAAGAAATCTAACATATGACTTTCAATTTTATGATTAGAAACATAAACCGGAAATTTAAAGTTAAAAAAACGAATATGAATTATTGTAGAGAAACAAAACGAGTATACGCTACAACTTAAAGTTCCTTCACCTCCAAATGTACTTGTTTGGATATTTCTATGTTGACATTTAAGTGTGCGTTTTGCATTAACAGGGTTTCAGTCCATTTTGCTGCTAAAATGGGGAACACTGTCTGCATAAGGTAATGCCATCTATATGTCTAAAAGTCTATGGTTTGGTTGTTGTCTCTTTGACACATTTTCCCATTTCCATTCTTAATTTTAAAATTACAAACAACTGTTATCAACAATATAAAACGGAATAACGAACACTAATGTAGTAATAAAATTGAAAATGGAAATGGGGAATATGTCAAAGAGACAACAACCCGACCAAAGAGCAGACAACAGCCCATATTGGCAATTATATGTAAATAAGGGTAATGTGTGTTTACCTGTTAATTACATAAAAGCATGATAATAAGAAAGTAAGAAGTCTTTAAATCATGTTGTGTTTGAATATATGCAGATAAAAGCATGTAAAACATGTTTAATATATGTATTACTCACCCATCTCCTTTTGCTATAATAGTCTGGTGGTACGTGGTGTTAACAGGAATTACGACGACAGAATTCATATTTTCTAATATTGGTTTCATTTCACAAGATTCATTTGAGTCAATCTGTATTACATCGATTAAAAACTGCAAAGGAACACTGCTTAAAGGATTGTCGCTATGTTCCGTGGCAAAATCCTCAATTTGTAGTGCAACAGCGTACAGACCTAGATCAACAGTGGCGTTATACGAGATAACGCACGTATCCTTAAATAAGAGACAACCAATGTTTTTAACAAAGTCCATAAATAGCTTTAAACAGGGGTTACGATCGAGGATTAATGCGCTTTAAGCATGTTGAATACATCTACATTAAAATTAAGAAGGAACATATGAATTAAGTACGAGTCTAAGGATTGAAGGAAAGTCGGTTAAATACTAACCATCTAGGATATTTTTGGAGTCATTTCTATTATGAGGAATTAAACATGCTAAAAAAAGAAAATATGTTTTAACAATTTTCAAGATTGTAGCAAATTAAAATAAAAGTTTAATATTAGATGATTGTAATGCTTAAATGTTACACACACAGTCATTGAGACATCATACATACAAATACAATAACGTATACATGATATTTGAAAAAAAAAAAATTAAATCAATGACGTCAAATTAATGATATATCAATGTCAATGAAATAATTGTGATTGTCATTTTTTTCCAAACACAATTTTAAGTTCATGTTTTTGATATATTATCATTCAAACTCACATCTGTAAAACTGTTGATGTATATCAGGTTATATTAGATGTTAATTTTATAATCTGTACCAAAATATAGAATATAACAACTACCTTACTCGGATTCTGCAACCAGTACATTGATACTTAAATGTGCGCGCTGTTTTGAATTTTGAAATGAAAATGTATCTAGGTCATGCAAATTGCCTATTCGTTGTCCCGTTGTAGCTTTAAGTCTTGCATTTTTTTGTTGTGTCTGCAATTTAACGTTTATACTATGTTAAAATTTCAAATGCCATAAGGCCCGAGTATCATCAAAATGTGTATAGGGTGCAGTAGAAGTAGTATCCCTAATCTTATTGTAAACAATATCCTTTGACAAATTGATATCTTTTTGGATAAGGTTGTTGCTGACATTGATGCATAAATAAGCGGATCTAAATATGATACTATAATTGGCCATGGTTTGGAGACATTAACGTCACATCATTTTATCATGTTAAAGGGGCACTAGCTGTCAAATTCATGTTCACCGATTTGACTCAAATTCTCATATTTGATTTATAACAATGTAAAACATTTATCCAAATTATAAAAAGTCTAAAATAAACAATATTCCGGGCATGGGCTCGATAATATGTAGCTTCGTTTCGTGTGTATTTTAGTCTAGACGCCATCTTATTGACTGTCGAGTTGACCCCCGAAGACCTCCGATTGCTATATAAGCGATATAAACATAAATAAAGATGTAAATAGATAGCAGAATCGTGCATTTGGATTTTTCTAGGTCTGTTTAGTTTCATATTATAGATTAAAAATATATGTTAATCATCGTTTTTACCTGTATAAGAATGATTTTTTGTGGATCGAATCAGTCAATCAAATGCTATACCTTTGTTTCACTTTCAATGTTGACATTCTTTTCCTTTAAATAATTGAACACGCACAATGCGTGCGGTATCCATCTCTAGCCAAGGGGTTAAATTGAAGTTTACATGAATACGGATTCCCTGAGGTCGAATTATTCACTTGGAATTGAATAATTCATCGTCAATGTTTTTCAGCTTATTTTGACAAAATTGAACCATACTGGCTGCTAAAAGCGAATATATTATTTCACTATTTCACTGTCATTAATGATTGAACAAAAAAAATCGTATTTTATAATTTTTATATATCTCGTAGCTAGTGCCCTTTTAAATCTTTTGTTATATCGTATATATAAATAATTGCAAGGTACAAAAAGAATTATCATATATTTTCGTTGAATAATATTTGTCAATGATAAACCAATACGATAAAGAAAAACAATCCGTCAAAATTATTTGTTTGTGATAAATTTCCTTCTCTATCCCTATGAAAACCAAACACTTTGTTTTTGTTTTTGTTTATTTCATGCGTGACTAACATATACGTTTGATTATGCATGTACCTTGTTCAATTCTGAATTTACCAGACTGTTACATACGTCGCCACATTCAATATCACCAGTTGCCCATCGACATCTGATTATATCATTTTCTTCGTCTTCGACTGTTACATTGTTTAAATGAAATAATGTTATATTAAAATATTATATGCTGACTACTATCATCTTTTGATTAAATACAGTTGACACTCGATATTGCGTAAAATGAAAACTCCTGTATATAAAATGTTTTTTTTTTATCATGTGTTCAATTGATGGAACTATGGTCTCGGATACGAAAGATTGAATGATTTGTTTATGATGGCACATGTTTATGTTATCATGAGCAAATACTTCAGTGTATCGACGAGTTGAAATTTCAATATGCAATGGGTTATGTTTAAGGTGGATGTCTTAATTAGAATTCGTAGAATTTTTTAATAATTTTCAAAATATAGTTTTTATCATGCTTTTTTCCAAAATATATAATAAAAAGTATGATTCATCGGACTTTTTTTCACGCTACAGGTTGTGCAAAATTGTCAGATTTTGTATAGATTATGTATGGAAAATCCAATTCTGTGTGATTTAAAGAAAACTACACCATAGAATGTTAAGATAAAATGTGAGAAGATAGAAAAAGAAAAACTGGGGTCATCGAACTTGTTTTCTTGCTACATATTAAAAAAGGTATATTCACAACATTTTCCATTATAAAAATCACTTTATCTGAGTTATTTCCCCTACTATATTAGTTATCTCCCCTTATGTGGCAAAGTTAAAAACATGAATCAAACAAAAATATTAAGTTATTTAGAAAATACAACCGTAAATATGATAAAACACATAATTTTCTCTATTAACATGAAAAGTCTTACACATGAATTACATACTATTCTCAAAATTTGCACATTTGATTTAAAATCTAGACAAATTGTCATCTGCTACTTCAAAATCTAAGATGGAGGAAGACACCCCAGCCACCTTAAAGTGTTTCCGTCCACTAACTTTTTGATTATTTCTTTTAACGTTTACTTTCTACTACACGAATTCGATTTGCATTGTATATATCAGTATGTTCATGTATATAATCCAAGTGGTCTTATTACATTATAATACAAACAGTTAAAACTAAAGAGGTTTACAGTTGTAGTTGAAAATACAATCTAAAATGATAAATATAATAACTAATTAATGATTTATCCGTTTATAAATTTTAAATTATAAAGAAACTAATAATAGACACATGCATATTAAGAACCTGGCATTTGGTAGTACTTGCTCGAACAGTGTAAATATTGCAGAAATTATTGAAGTATTTCGTTGTCAGTAAAATATGAAAATTTTGCTTGATAGAATAGAAACCTTAAGTTCTTAATAATTTATTGATTTATAAACAGACAAGGTCTAGAAGGTTTTTAAAAGAATCGAAGTATCGAAGTATCACGAGATACCAAAGTGTTATTCAAACTCATTAATTGAAAACAAACTAACACAGCCATGGCTTAAGTTAAGCGGTCTATAGGTTGCATTTCTGTAAATATTGACAATGCAATTTCCATAGGAACTCCTTTTACGGCTAAAACTGTACCACTTTTACTAAGAAGTTTTGAAAAATTCATATCCTAGAATGGAAAGTTCATATGCACTACAATTTTTTCAAAGGTCAAAATATAGGGCTGTGCGGCATATTTTCAACGTTTATATGCCCCGAACTTCTAGGAGTTTAAACTAACACTAAATTTCTTAACTATCCCTACCATGACTGTAGGATTACCACAGATTTCTATATAGACAATATGCATATGTATATTTACTGGTAACATTCCCAAGTTATGTCTCTATGAGATGAAACCTAGAGATCATAACTGGGTACCAGTATGTAAACAAAATTAATTATCTATGAATATTCTATATCTCCCAAAAGAGGCGTGGTTTGAGAAACAGCTGTATTTACAAAGTGCAACCTATACAAACATTTATTCAATAGAAAACTCTCTAAAACACTTTTCTCACATTGATACTTATTTATCAGAATTATAGCCTTAAAAAATCACTGCATAAACTCTAAGTTTTCTTTTACTGTTCATTTGATACCCCTCCCTGTTTCAATTTTTAAAGAATTTGAAAACAAGACTTTAATTATTGCCAGCTTACCCTATTTGCATGTTTTCTGACATGAAATGCCTAGAACCTGTTTAAAACTGTTCTGATAACATATTGAAAGCATTTCAGAATACTGTAAATGTTATGATTAGCACTCAATCATTCCAACATTCAAGATTATATGAAGTATCAAATCCTGCCTGTGTCTCCAGTCCACATTTTACTGTATGCCTATTTGTCAATGAAAGTTCACAATTGCTGCCTCAAATGGTCAGTTTAGAATTCTTGTCACAACAGTATCATCTCTAACCATATATCTGACATAATTTAGCTAATATGTGAGCTAGAAGTGTTAAAACAAAGCCATATTTGCAATAGTTGTATATATGCAGATACCAGTCTGATGTATAAATTCACTTGAAATTTTATAGAAATGACTGCTAACATCTATTTTTGCATAACTTCCAAGCACAGTTATTGTTTTCTGTATAAAGACCTTTAAAATCATAAAATCATAGCATTTAAAAGTTAAATTATTTGTTTTATGACCCATGGGGTAGCAATTTTCTCAGTTTTTGCCCTGGGGCCTCAAATTTCCTAAGTTATTCTGCTGTTTCTAGCAATATGGAATATTTAGTACATATTCAGGATAGAACACACAATTGTAAGTTTTGTTGAGATATTTTTGTATTTCTAGCTTGTATTTTTATACCGCGTTGACAGAAAGGCAGATTTAGGCGTTACGGCTTACTTTTGGGTTATCGACAGGACAAAACACCCCACCAATAATATTCAGGAAGGATCTATGAGTTTCAATGACTGCGAAGAGTAAATATAAGCACTTCTAAACAATTTAACTTAAAAATATGCATATATTATGGATTTATTTTGCATTCAGGGCTTTAAGTAAACTATGCATACTGTAAACTGTTAATTTATGCTGAGTCATCATAGTTAAAGCCAGGATTTTCTCAATCTTCATGAAATATTTATAAAACTTCATATTTGAGTTAATTTCTTTAAAATCTGTCAGATAAAAAAATTTGGTTAAATTCTGTATGTTCTCTTTTTCACCCTATATAGGTTGCATTTCTGTAAATATTGACAATGCAATTTCCCAAAGGAACTCCTTTTACGGCTAAAACTGTACCACTTTTACTAAGAAGTTTTGAAAAAATCATATCCTAGAATGGAAAGTTCATATGCACTACAATTTTTTCAAAGGTCAAAATATAGGGCTGTGCGGCATATTTTCAACGTTTATATGCCCCGAACTTCTAGGAGTTTAAACTAACACTAAATTTCTTAACTATCCCTACCTTGACTGTAGGATTACCACATATTTCTATATAGACAATATGCATATGTATATTTACTGGTAACATTCCCAAGTTATGTCTCTATGAGATGAAACCTAGAGATCATAACTGGGTACCAGTATGTAACAAAATTAATTATCTATGAATATTCTATATCTCCCCAAAAGAGGCGTGGTTTGAGAAACAGCTGTATTTACAAAGTGCAACCTATAAAGATATATATTACGTCGTTCCTTTAACAAAACTAAGATAAAATAAATAAGGCATACCTGGAATTGTCAATGAATAAAAACATCCTTGTTTAATTTGAATGAATGGTGGTAAAGAAGATGATGGTGAAGAATTGATTCTACCAGTATCTTGGCGTTTAGATATATTAACAGTGGATAACAATGACCAACCGGATCCTCCTCCAATATTACTTATCCAAGCTGAACCTTTGTATCTAGTAAATTTAACGTAAGTTAAAATCATGTTAGACTGAACAAATATATCGAGTGTTGTAATAATGTCGGGGATATTGGTAAATACTAGCGAAAAAAAAAAGAAACTGTATTTCACCATAAATGTCTAATATTTAAAAACTTAATATAAATGTTTGCATTTTATATGATTCGATCATGTTTTAGAACGTTTGAAGATATGTAATACCAGTTTGTTTTAGCTCGTCATTGTCCACGACCACATGCTAGCTTGCACTTTGGTTTAAATGTTATGCATATTACCACTAAAATAACAATTGAGGAGCATTTTTTACTCTTTTCAATATTTTGTTGAATTTAAGGAAACGTTTCTGCAATGTCATTTTCGGTCGATTTGCGAATAGATTATTTTTTATTGGAAAACTAATTAAAGATTTAAAAAAAAAATGATTGGCACCAAATACCACAAAACACTGACACGATACGATATGCCAGAGCCTGTATTTCCTATCACGATTTCCTCTATAGGTTGCTGCTTACAAAGAAGTTATTATTTTAAGAGTTTCAAGTGGTAAAGTTGAAATCATCTCTTCGAAAATGTTACGAGGTTGGTAAATCATATTGAGATATCGGTTTCAAGGTTACGACAGATATTTTTCAATTGTTTATACGACAGTTACGTCCTCTTTTTCTCAAATAATACCTAAAACCAAGTTAGACTTATCATCGGGTTTGTCGTCGATTGTATTAACATCCTTCCGGAACACTTAAGATCACTCCCGGTTTGTGGTTGGGTTCGTGCTGATCATTTGTCGTTTTCTAGTTCGTGTTTTATACACTGCTGTTTGCTTTTTTTTTTATGGTTTTCCTTTTTTTTACCTTGGCATTGGTAATTTGTGTTCAATTGACGAGTTTAAATATCACTTTGGTATCTCTCACCTCTTGTTGACACTACATTTCACTACAAACCAGTAAATGTCTGAAATGGCCTATATCTGTTCTCAACTGTACTGACTTTACTCGACCAGTCTGAATTGGTCTGAATTTTACTCGACATAACTCGACCCCTAACTTAATCATACTTGACTGTACTGATTTGCAGTTGACCATTATATTTGCCATTGAAAATAGTCTGAACTATTACTCGACCAGTCTGAAACAGTCTTAACCCATTCTCGACCTGTCCTCGACCAATACTTGACCAGTTCTCGACCTATTTTTTTCAGTCTAAACCATACTCCACCAAAGGTCTGAACAATACCCGACCAGTCTGAACCATACTTGACCAAATAACCTCTTTTTTTTTAAATCTTAACTGTCACAATGAAATAAAGATATATATAAAAACGGAATTTTACATCCTTACATGATTCTCAGATTTGTCAAATCGAGATAGTTAAATTATCGAATTTTAAAATTTTAGAGTCATGTTAAAAAAAATGTCTTATTTCTTTTGCTGAAAACCACACTTATATTAAGGTTAATAAAAACCTATTAAGGAGCTTCTTGTTTGGCATTTGTTTTTTTTTTAAACAAAACTTAATTTTCTTAAATTCCTAAATAAAAACTATATAGGTTTCATGTCTACATACAACAGTTATATAACAATCTTTTGAATGAGGTAAACACAATCACTGAAATTGTTTAACCTTATATCAGAAATATATCTATTCTTGTTATAATTTGGGATTCATATATATATATAATATAAATAAAAAGGATAAAAATAAAAGAAATGAATAAAATTGTTCTTCTGGTTAGTGGTAAACTGTTAAGTAATACCTTCTGTCTGGCAAACTCATTAAAAAGATCACATCCGGTCAGAGAGTAATAAATTTTAAATAACATCAATTCAAAATTACAACATCCTGTAAAACTTAAATCACAAGGCCTTTTGAATTCACTAGTTAAGTAATACACGAGTTTAAGAAAAAAAGGTTTTCTTCTTACCTGTAAAACACACATGTACTGAGGTAATTAAACCTTATTAAAAAGTTAAATCACAAAAATACTGAACTCAGAGGAAAATTCAAAAAGGAAAGTCCCTAATCAAATGGCAAAATCAAAAGCTCAAACACATCAAACGAATGGATAACAACTGTCATATTCCTGACTTGGTACAGGCATTTTCTTATGTAGAAAATGGTGGATTGAGCCTGGTTTTATAGCTAGCTAAACCTCTCACTTGTATGACAGTCGCATCAAATTCCATTATATTGACAACGATGCGTGAACAAAACAAACAGACACAATAGGTAAAAATGTCAAAAATAGGGATACAGCAGTCAACATTGTGTTATCATCTTAATCATTATGAAAACAAACAAATGTAACAAAGAAGCACAAAGTGCTTCTTGTATGCCAGGTTTTAATTTTGACAAAACTTTTTTAAATTTAAGTTGCTTTTATACTATTTTATTTATATTTTAATAAAACAAAATGTTCATTACCAGGCATAAATTAATGGTGAAAATTGTCCAGTAACCATAAAATATATCTGAAACATTAAAAAATGTTGAATAACATTTAGGATATTTGAATAATGGTCAACGTTCAAGAATTTTGATGTACAAAAGCAATGTTAACATGATATCTTGTATATAAAAATTCATATAACTAAACTTAATTTATTACATGATATATTTTAATCCGACCAGAAATTACTCCCTTGATCACCTTGTTTTATTTCTATTTTAAAAGTGATAAACATGGATAATACCTTTTCTTACATTCACTATGCGACAGAATCGTTCATTTATTTTTGCGGTATAGCTGAACAATTTACCTATCATATTATGTGGGCACAAGTCATTCACTAATGATATGAATCGAAGTTATCCGTGTGCCCTGAATTTGTGCCCATTAAGTTTTCACCGGAATCCGACACGAAAATAAATACTTGTATAGATAATGGCGACAGTTATAAATGGAAGTTCAGATCTCGCAAATCGATCATTCAGATTGTAATAAATAAAGGCAACAGTAGTATACCGCTATTCGAAATTCATAAATCGATTGAGAAAAAAAAACCAAATCCGGGTTACAAACTAAAACTGAGGGAAACACATCAAATATAAGAGGAGAACAACGACACAACAGAAACTCAACACTAAAATGCAACACACACAGAAACGAAATATAATATAACAATGGCCATTTTCCTGACTTGGTACAGGACATTTTAAGAAAAATGGTGGGTTGAACCTGGTTTTGTGGCTAGCCAAACCTCCCGCTTTTATGGCAATGTTAAATATAACATTAAAATGACAACATTACATGACAGGACTACAATACAAAAAATTGGATAACATACAGGACAGAGACACACACAAATAATAGCTATCAAAAGGTACCAGGCTTATAATTTAATACGCCAGACGCGCGTTACGTCTTCATAAGACCCATCAGTGACGTTAAGATAAAAAAAGTTCGAAAGCCAAAACAAGTACAAAGTTAAAGAGCATCGAGGACCAAAAGTTCCAAAAAGTTGTGCCAAATACGGCTACGGTTATATGCCTAGGATAAGAAAATCCTTTGTATTTAGAATAATTCATACTTTTGCAAACAGTAAATTTATAAAAATGACTATTTGATAGATATACATGTTATCACCGATGTGGTGACTAACTACAGAATAAAAACGAATACATAAAAAAGGCACAGCCGAACAACGTATTATATGTTAGCCGTAGAAATCGACGCACAATGTGACGTCACATTTAAATTTCTATAAATTTCCAAAAAATAGGATAGAGTTCAAGATTAGGTTTGTAATACTGATATAATATGTATTTACATGATAAATAACAATGAAAATTGCAATACTTATTAATATAAAATTGTGGTTGTAATTAGATAATTAATTGTATTATCAAGCTATGTCGGTATTTCTTCTAAATCAAACTGTAAACCAAATACATCGTATAAATTTAGTTGACCCAAACTAAAATCTTATAAATGAACTGGGTGATAAATTATCTTTACCGTAACACACGAATAGAACAGAAAAAAAAATAAGATTTACAACTATAAACGATAAGACATATGACAAATCCGATGAAAATAACAAATATAACATCAAAACTAAATACATGGATTTTGGATAGAAAAATACCGTGACACGTCTTATAACAATGCGAATTCACACTCAGCAAAACAGTCACAATCGGGAATAAGTCACGTTCGGTACCTAAAAGATCCAACGACGTAATGGCAAACCACAATCTAACACGTGGTAAAAATGTCCTTTTTTAGTTTGAACAAAGACACATCGTATGAATCAACCAATTCGTGATGGTGTCCATAAAATTTACGGAGTGTCATATTTAATCTGTCCTCCTCTTAACTTTGTTGGAGCAGTTTCTCCGTTAGGAGCACACTCCTGTATATGAAGTCCGTCTAGTGTGAACATGCACGAGCATAACGTATCAACTGAGATATGTAAACACCATACGAAGGGGCAGCGGGTATGTTACTGCTGAGAAATGAGAAATTGATAATTGGAAAGTTGAAATTGTTCCGTTTATCATAGATTTTCGTGTAAAGTCGTCCATTTGTGTCAATATTGAGGAAAAGATCAAGGTATGAAGCAGTCCTTCTAGTATCAGTAGTATCCTTAATTTCAAGTTCACTGGGATATATGAGATGTAAGTATTGGCTGAAATATGGGTTATTCAATGATATTCTGAATGAGTTCTGCTTCATTCGAGTACAAAAACAAATCGGCCAGTAGGGGTGCACAATTAGTACCCACTGGAATACCGACTGTCTGTTGAAATATCAATCCTCCAAACTCAACAAATATGTTGTCGATCAAAAAGTATTTTCTGGTAGATTCAGTGTGGTTCTTCACAAAATATGAATTACTGTAACCCAAAACAAGAAATTTGTATCTACGATTCCCATTTTTTGTGTATGGAAATTAATAAAGTGAATTAGAAAATATATAATAAAAATAAAATGGTGATAAACTGCATCTATATATCTCTATATATATATATATAGATAGATAGATAGATAGATAGATAGATGCAGTTTATCACCATTATGTTTTTATCCAACGCAATCATAGGTTTGAACGTTGTTTTCAATTTAGACTTGTTTATATTTTTTCGTTTGGGCTTGTATTATATTTGCCTTCGGGTTTATATGATCCGTTCATCCTATTTTGACTCCTCAAAATTTAATAGTCTATCCTAAATTGAGGTAAACTGTATGGCTTTCCAAATACCGTTTCGATTCCTAACATCACTGAAGAGACATTAATTGTCGAAATCCGGATATGGTGTACAAAACCTTTGCACCTTTTGTTTGCGGTATACCATTTTTCCGCAAGTTTATTGTTTTTGTTTAGTATTAAATTTATAATTAAGATCCATTTATTACATCGGTGATCCGTTTATTTGGCAATCGCCAATGGCAGTCAACAGGGTTTAAGAACATTTGTTGTTCGACCTGTTAGTCAAATGCGTTATGTTAAAATATACTTTTTCACTTTTTGGTCTTTCGGAAAATGTTGTTTGTGCTGTATTTAGACCCTGTAACAAGAAATTTGTTTTGCATGCACACGTATAAAAATTGCGGTTTTTTCCAACGCAATCATAGGTTTGAACGTTGTTTTCAATTTAGACTTGTATATATATATATATATATATATATATATATATATATATATATATATATATATATATATATATATATATATACAATCGTTTGTACATTAAGTTTCTCGGCAGAAACCCTCGATTCAGGACATCCTGCAAAAAAAAGTAAAATAACAAAAAATACCGAACTCTGAGGAAAATTCAAAACGGAAAGTCCGTAAACAAATGGCAAAATCAAAAGCTCAAACACATCAAACGGATAGATAACAACTGTCATATTCCTGACTTGGTACAGACATTTTCTTATGTAGAAAACTGTAGATTAAACTTAGTTTTATAGCTAGCTAAACCTCTCATATGTATGACAGTCGCATAACATTCCATCATATATTTGCTTTATAGTATGTAAATGTTTGTTTTCAGCTATATCTGATTTTATTATGAGCACAAAAATACTTGTATCAAATATTTAGCTTACCGAAATTGATATATGTTGTCCGGTGTTGTAGGGAGAGAAACATTTACGGCTCTCTGACCATATGTCCAATTGTCTTTTATACTGAACTGTGTACAGTAGTAAGACATATCAGCTAGTGAATCAATGTAACAACCTTTGTAGCATGTTAATTTACCTCCTCCACCAAAAGTTACATCACTGTTAAACAAGTCGTACAATTCACAATCGTGGGCATAGTTGTAATCTCGACGATATGATAGTTTATATGTTATTTCTATTTGCTGGAATAAAAATAACCAAACAAGTGTATGGAAATTAATAAACATGTACTTAATCATGTCAATGCGAAATGGATGTATGAATTATCAAATTGTTTTATATTAAACTTTCTTTCAAAATGCTATAATAAGATTCCAGTAGTCTTTCCTTTACTCAACTTTTATTATGAACTGATAAAGCAGAATTAATGTAGATAATGCCGTATTCAAAAAATTCAGCAGAATTATAACTATTCTAAAAAAAAAAAAAAAAAACCAATGTATAATATTTCTAAAGATATTCCCTTTGCCCTGGAATATTTATTAATTGAAACCATAAGCTGAAATGATTGCCTGGTGAAATGATAGGATCTACATACCAAGTGAATGTTTTACGTAAGTTCTGTCCATAAAACTAGAATTTATGAAAGCATCAAACAAGGATACGTCATTAGTTTGTTCAGAATGATACAACAGGTTTATTTTCCCACGGTTGAAGAATCACGGACCAAATCATTATTTAAAGTAAAACGGTGAAAATACTTTGATTATAATCATTATTTATTTTCGAGTCTAACTTGAAACATTAGTATATATCATAAGCCGTCATTACAAAAAGTCACACAGAAAAACAACACAAAGTCTACAAAAATATGAAACCTAAGGTTTTTTAGGGATTTTGGATTAAGAGGGGACAAGCAATTGATTACCGAATTGTAGTACCTGTAATGCAAAAATTAGTCTTATATAGAAATATCGGAAACAACAGTGAAAAGAGAGCGAAAGTTTGTCGTCTATATGTGAAACCTATTAAACAGCCCTTTGTGACATGAATATTCCCAACAGGTTAAAATAGTCAGTATAGCGTACAAAGAAATTTAATTTATAATTTGCAGTATTACATTATTTCAACAATTTATATTTAAGCATTATATGTAACCTTTGAAACTGTATAGTTATCGGCATTGACCAGAACAAGACCAAGGAGACAACAAACAGACTAATTGAGAAAAAACAACAAGTGTATCAAAAGGACGATGCATTCTTTATAAGTTGTGTGTATATACTAACAAATATGCTTTTTTAAAAAAGCTTCTTCAATCAGTACACAATATATATATATATATATATATAACCCTTACCTGGTTATCCATATGTTTCCATGTGATCATTCCTCCGCGAAAATGGGATCCATCAACGCTTTTTAGTTTGATTAATATCCACAGAATAATTACAATGTCCACATGCATATTTTTCTTACTTTCAAACATGTTAAAGGAACGGTCTACTACTTCATAATATGGTTTCCCTTTAACTATAGCGGAACAATTTTGTGTATTTCTGTATTCTCTCATTTTTGTTATTGAATAGATTTCCACGAAAAAATACAATACCTGAAATAAACGACTTTTACATTATTTAAAACAGTACTGTATATTTCCTGTCGGACAAAAAATACGTTAACTGTTTTAGTCCTGTTTCGGTTTTTTATTTTTTCCAGTTATCTAGTTTATGTTTGTCCGTCTTTATATTATGGTTTATTAGATAACACTTATATATATATATATCAAACACCTCACCAAAACTGCATTTAATATATAAAAAAAAGTGTTATTCTAATAAATATTCACAGAATTGTTTAATGGAAAATAAAATAGTTTCGGCTGTTTTTCAGAATTTTTTTTTTACTTTTATACTGTCCATTGTTGAATTGTTGAACAACATTTTACATGACAAGTATCTGTGAAAACATGTATATACAATAAAGATATTAAATCTTTTCTTTTAAACCCATATCAGCATCAATATAAGGAAACGTGGTTTTATTGAGACAACTATCCACTTAGATCACTGGACGTCAGGGTGCAATTAACAAATTCCATACCGTAAAGAACGCTGTAAACGGCCCCTGCATACGAAAGTGCAAGACAATAAAACAAACGGTATTTTCGAAAACAATACAAAACACCCCCAAATATGTCAGCTAACAACATAAGATATCGTCTGATTTTATAGACCCTGACTGTGTATATGCACACACAAAAATCGTGAATTCTTGTCAGTAACCCGCAAAGCAGTAAGTAATGTATGTTCCCTTTCACAATACGAAGCGCAATTAATTTCGTATGATACACAAATACCAATGACGCAGAGGCAACAACAGTCTACAAAAGATCATCGTAATGCTACTTAAGATCAAAGATCATGCAACACAAACACCTCATAATACCGGGCAGAACTAAGGTGATCTGTAAAATGAAGGCAGTTAACCGTACAAAGGATACATGTACTTCTAATCTTCCCTTTAAGCAGGAATAGGTTTGACTTATATTAAATTGGCCCTCACATTTCAATTGTTTTTAATTCATGCCAAAATACAACCAATTTCATATAAATATAAATAAATGTTACCTTACTTTTCATACAAAATAACTTGGAACCACACATTATAAATTTTTGAGTAATGACCCCTAAATCATGCAGTTTGTTTATTTTTTGTCCATAATTTTAAACAGTGTTTAGCCTATTTACTTTTGCCTCCGTTCATAATCCAAAAATGTGTGTGTCTAGTGATTACATATTAATCTTGGTATCCTTTGGCTACTAAAAGTTTTGGATCGTTCCGGTCAAGGTTTTATATCCATAGTATAATGAACACAATCATAAAAATGTACTATTATAATATAATGATATGTCAAAATTGGCAAAACAGATAGAACATTCATTTCTAAAGATGCAAGGTACCCTTTAATATTGAAAGTTTCAAAACCAATGATTTGTTATTCGGGCGGTCATTACATATTGGTTCGTCCACCATGTTAACGCCGATGGGAACATTTTGAATAGATATATACCAAAAGTTAAATCATTGGTTCTTGGTCCAATCTTTAATAATTTGCTCCGCGTAAACTATACAGCAAAAACAAAGGGAGTTAGTCAAAATGATTAGCCAAATAGTACACATCCCCATATTTATTTGACATTGTTTATATTATGTAGTTTTTGTTTTGTTTTATTATGCAACTTTACTACCACTTTAGCTTGTATTTTGCAATGTTGCCTATGAATCAATTTTGCACTTTGTCAGCTTCATTCGGTTTAGCATCCGATTCCAATCATTAATAGTTCATTTAATATATACATACATAACAATACGTGGTCTTCCATTAAATACTACAACCGACATATACAGTTGTGAAATTTAGATATAAAAAGTTTCATATAAGGACCGAAGCGACTGCCGTCAATACTACATGCAAAGTCATTGATCGGTTTCTCCATTAAAACATTAGGCATCGATGTTTTCTTTTTTTAACTTCAATTTAAAACAATGTTTTGAAAAAGTGTCCATCTGTTCCATCCTGCACCGATATTTAATTCTGTAATACATTTTTGCCTAGTTATTAGTGTATGCTATACTCTTTTATATAATGAAATGAACAGTATATTTCTAAATAGAACGATAAAGTTTTGACATATACTATGGATATTTAAATCCATTTATATGTCATACATGCCATACGAAGGTAATCATGTTTTCATAACAACTTCGATGCGTTTAAGGTGTTGTCTTACTGTAAGTGTACATGATTCAAATTTAAACCATGTGCAAATTATTTAATGAAATCTCAGTATAAAACATCATATTTCAATCATAAGCCTCACGTATGTTATCATTAGAAGGTAATTGTAGAGTTGTGAAGGCGTTTTTATTCTTTTTGTTGTTGTCAAGTGTGTGTATGTTATTTCTTGATGACGATCATTGTGAATTGACTTTACATAATAACGATATAATGGTCAGGCTTTAGAGACGAGGACAAGTAAAATATATGTACATTGACTTGGCTTTGTGTTGAATCTTTATACCATGAATCGTTATTACATTGTATGTGAAGTTCATACACTATTATTGTCTTTTTACTGCAATCCTGAATGATTGTATATTAACAATGTCATTTATGTGTTAACGTTTAGTTTTTTAGGTATGTAAAAAAAATATTTTTTACGGTCTTACTGACTCATTCTTTGGCAAAGTGATATTGGTATGTTTTAATAGGTAGAAATCCTTCGGGTGAACGAGTGCGGCCGATTTCAGAATGAAATATCAACAACAAATATCAATTTGCAAAAAAATGATTAAAAAAATTCTATCAACAAAGAATTTGCAAGGACATTTTTTCTTTGGTTTAATTTGTGTATGAAAAATATGGCCAAAAGGGTTATTTTAATGGCCGCCTTTCGATAATGTGTGTACATTTCAATACGAATTTAAAATGCTCGGCCTGGCCTAAAGCAGTATACGCCATTGACTGTATACATGTATGTCATACATTTATCATGTTTATACTAATCACTCATTTTGACTACTCAGATAGAACGATATGAGTATACGTGAATTCGTACATCACTTTCAATCAGAGTCCAAATCTCGTAGAAGTAACCAAATATAAGTCACCGTACAGCCTTCAGCACTGAATAAAACACCTACGGCATAGCAAGCTTTAAAAGGTCCCGCAATGACAAATGTAAAAAAAAAATCAAAGAAGAAAATTAACGGCCTGACTCATGTACAAAACAATAAACGAAAAACAAATGTGATACACAGCAACAAACAACAGCCACGAAATTACAGGCTCCTGAGTTGGAGCAGGCACACTCAGAATATTTAGGTGATAAACATATTGTGGGCCAACAATCCTCCCCTAACCTGGGACATTAGCTTGATACAGTAGTAGTTATTATGATATTAAAAACAAATCGTAGTTCATTCATCAAAATTTACTTATTAGACATATATTTTTTTCGATGTAACAATACAAATGAGTGGTATGATAATCCGCTGAAAAGGGTCACTATTTCAGGCACTATTATATGAATTAAGATTAATTGTTATATGTGAGGTTGTATTTTAGATTTGAAGTCCTCAAGACAAAGGGGACATTAAATGGAAATTTGCTATTATTTGTACGTTCCTTAAATCTTTAGAGACCCATTTATTCTTTCATCTGTAATTTTATCAATTGTGACATTTTGACTTAGTGTGGAATCATTTGGCATCTGATGGATGCATATCAGAAGACCCTAATCAAGTCGACGCGCTAGATCTGACTACTTATAAAGATCTCCCTCAACTCTTGTTTGTTACCTTGATATAATTAATTTACGAGATTTCAATATCGGTAAACTACGATAGCCTTAGTTTTAGCTGCGAAGACTTTTCTTATCTTTGAATCATAGTCCGTTTCTTGACTTGTTCATGGAAATATCATGGCGAATAAAGCATCCGATCCTGTCTCGTTTTGAGTACATACTATTCCTAGCCTTTTCCTCATTATGGGGTTATACTATTACAACATTGATTGGGCTGCAGTTCAACAGTCAGATACACATCTTAAGCCTTGGATTGACTTTGTAAAATCAGGATCTAAACCCAGGAAAGGACAGTTACCATCCAGTTCTCTGAATCGACATTTTGATCAGCTGAAGTTGCATGACAACATACTATACAGGGAGATTACTATTGATGGAAGGAATATTAGACAGTTAGTCTTACCATCTACACATGTACCTTTAGTTTTGGAAGCATTGCACAATGAGATGGGTCATCCAGGAAGAGATAGGACAAACAGCTTAGTCAGAGATAGATTTTACTGAAAAGCCATGAACAAGGATACTGATGAATGGATCAACCACTGTGACAGATGTCTCAAGAGAAAGAAGGGCCCGCACAGAGCTCCATTGGTCAACATTTCATCATCACAGCCTATGGAGTTGGTGTGTTTGGACTTCTTAACATTGGAACCATCTAAAGGAGGCATACAGAACATCCTTGTAATTACTGACCATTATACACGCTATGCTCAAGCTGTACCAACATCAACCAGACCGCCCGAACAACGGCAGAAGCTCTGTTTAACAGCTTTATAGCGCATTATGGCATATCACAGAGATTGCACTCAGACCAAGGAGCCAACTTCGAGAGCAAGGTGATTAAGGAACTCTGTCAGCTACTTGGAGTACAGAAATCAAGAACAACACCTTATCACTCCATGGGAAATGGCATGACTGAGAGGTTCAACAGGACTCTTGGCATGTTGGGAACCTTACAGCCACACCAGAAGATAAACTGGAAGACTCATGTTGCTCCACTTGTACATGCTTACAACTGTACCCGCCATGAAGCCACCAGTCATTCACCTTATTTTCTGATGTTTGGTAGAGAACCTAACTTGCCTATAGATATAGCCTTTGGACTAACCACAGATACAGTCAGACAGCCACAGTCCAAGTACATTCAGGAACGAAGAGAGAGACTCGTCAAAGCCTATGAGTTGGCATCTAAGGCTGCAGATAGAGCCAGAGAGAAACAGAAAACAGGCTATGATTTAAAAGCCAGAGGAGCTACTTTAGAGATTGGAGATAAAGTATTGGTAAAAGTGGTAGCTTATGATGGAAAACATAAGATAGCTGACCGTTTGGAAGATGATGTCTATGTCATCATTGATCAACCTAATAGTGATGTGCCAGTTTACACCGTACAGAAGGAGAACGGAGAGGGCCGTAGACGCACACTTCATAGGAATCTTCTTTTGCCTGTGGGTTACATCACTCAGAGAAAGCCAGAACCACCACCCAGACCAGTACCTCCTCCAAGAACAAGATTGAGACAAAGAACAGAACAACCATCACCAGAGCCATCTGATAATGAGAGCAGTGATGAGGAGTTAGATGTTCTTGTTAAATTGGATTATGATATTCCACAGTATCATATGGACCCTACTCTACAAGATATGGACACTCCAGTACAGAATGACACAGAATTAGATGGGGACGCCCACTCTACTGCAACTGGTGCCAGTGGAGATGATTCTGATGTTCAGAGCACAGTAGGAAGCGCTTCAGGAGATCAACAGGATGAGATAGAGACACAACCAGAACCAGTTGTGATACCATTACCTCCAGTTCCTGTACCTAGACGTTCAACACGTATCCGTCTTGAACCAGAATGGATGCGCTCAGGTGAGTTTGTTCACAAGGTTGCTGTTCCTATACAGCAACAGTGGGAACAAAAGGCTAAGTTTATTTCTGATTGTTTGAGACATGGTTTATTTTCCAGGATTAGAGAGACAAGCAGGCGAGGCACTACTCGCAGTTATTACTAATGATTAGTATTTTATTATATTTATTTTAGGAACATTTTATTATTGATATTTCTATATGTATGTATTCCTTCTTGTAAATGACCGGGACGTCATTTTACATCCAGGGGGAGTTTGTGGCAGAGTGATTGATATATATATTAAATATGATATTGTTGATTATTTATTTTATTGCAGTGTTCGATAGTTTAGTTACTCATTGTTTCTATTTCTAGTATATTCTCTTTTCCCTTTGGTGAACCTTTTTCTTTCATATCATTTTTGAGGAAAATTCTAACCTTTGATTGGTCAATCTTCAGGCCATAGGCCTTACTATAGGTTTTCTTTGTTTCTGGTAGATTAAGACTGCAGACATTTTGGAATGTAGTGAAAATTACCTGCCTGATATATTAATCTCTGATATTTATATTATACATGTACTTTATCTTGGATTTTAAATATTCTTATATTCAGGTCAGTTGATTTACCTTATTTCTAATTAACAAATTAATAGTATGTCATTTTAATACTTTGTGAAAGGATTGAATGTATGTATTGAATGGAGGAATATTTGGAGTATGAAAGAGTAAAAGATTAAATCATTAAATAATAACAGAGTCATATTAAACATTTTACTATTAAACATTCTAGTACTTTAAATATTACAAAGTTACATTAAAAGTAATAGATAGATAAATTTAGTATTTGAATAATACAGAACTCTGAAACTATATATTTTAAATGTAGTTGTGTATTTTATTTAATTGGTGAAATAGTCCTGTCATTGGACTTATGAATGTTATATTTTTATTTATTCAGGATATGGATTAATACCTTATCATATGAGTAGTGCTCAGATTTTATATACACAGCACTGTGATGTTTTCCAACTAGTACACTGACCTATGTACCATATACATGGTAAGCATTGTGTTCTATGTTGTTTACTTGTAATGTCTGTGCTGTCTTGTTTATTTAAGTAATTGTCTGTTTATGTGAAGTTTAGTTTATGTGATATAATTTATTATTTGTTGTTATATGTTGTAGGGTCTTAATATTGTGTAATAAAAAGAAAAGAACCCTAGATCATCGTTTGTGTTGTATTTACCTAGAAAATACCCCGTTACATTTGAATTTACGAATAACGAATATCTACAAAATGTAAGACATAGCATCTTTAATATATTTCAGGACTAACAAGATGCACTTTTCTCGGACCACAGTTATGTATTATGAACTTTCAACGTTGATGTCAATTGGCACTGGCATTCTGTTCATTACTTGTTATCTCCATAATATCTTTCCGATACAGTTGGTAAACACAAAATCAACAGGAATTGCAGATAAAAATATATACAAGAAAATATATTCAATAACGTGGAATAACCGACCTAGCATGATACCAACAGGTCTGCTCAAATACAAATTTAGGAAGTGTGAGTTCAGGAATTGCAAGATTGGTGTAGCATCGGATAAAATTTCACTTGGTAAAAGCGATGTTGTGTTATTTTATCATACTAGCCTTAATGGTAAGGTTCCAACTAAGTCGTCCAATCAGAAATGGGTATTTATCTCTGTTGAATCTAAAGCATATACAAACAAAAACTTTTAAAAAAAAGAATGGGTAAATAAATTTGATTGGGTATTCAGCTATAGAACAGATGCTGATATATATTTTCGGTACGGACTACTGGCAAGAGCAAAAATACAAACCGAGAAAAACTACACAAATATTTTCCTTCAAAAGACGAAAAATGTTGCTTGGGTAGTGAGCAATTGCAATGCTGTTTCAAAGAGGAACAAATACATT
This sequence comes from Mytilus coruscus, assembly GCA_017311375.1. NCBI lineage: Eukaryota > Metazoa > Mollusca > Bivalvia > Mytilida > Mytilidae > Mytilus > Mytilus coruscus. The sequence continues at coordinate 27,782 of JAASAO010001840.1, forward strand.
AAGGAGATGAATAAAACCATAGATGTTGACGTATTTGGAAGGTGCGGTAAAAGTTGTTCTTCTCCTTGGAATGATGACTCCTGTTTCAACGATTTAAGTAAAGTATATAAATTTTACTTGGCGTTTGAAAATTCTCTATGTGAAAACTATATCACTGAAAAGGCATACCGGTTCTATCAGGACGGTTTTGACATAATTCCAGTGTACCAGGGAGCTCCGAATATAAGAAACATTTACCAGAAGGTACATTTATCTCCTCCTTAGATTTTACGTCGCCTAAAGAACTAGCTTTACATCTAAAACATGTGGGAAGTAATGAAAGTTTGTACACTAGTTATTTGAAAGCAAAAGACCAGTTCTTGTCAAGCTCGTACTCACAACAGGAGATGTTGCAATCTCTTCATTGTTCTGTTTATGAAAAACTCAACACAGGGTATAATCGAAGCACTAAATTGAATTTAACACACTGGATATTTAAAAAGAAATGCCTTATCCCTACAGACATTTGACAATATGATATGCAATGGCGTAGCTTACATCGAGGCAATTGGGTAACTGCCTCACTAAATGTGTTGCAGAGAAAAAATTGAAGGGGGGAAATAATGAAAAAAGATATAATATATAACTTGTTTTCTGTAATGACCCTTATCATTTGACTTCTCTCGCCTTTCCACAGTTATACCTTCTTCTTAACTTAAGAGGCAATCTGCATAAGAAACAGGCAGTGGTGAAAACATGACAAACAAAAACCCACTCATGTTTACATTAAGTTAAGTTCAAATTGTATAATGGTGCATGAATATAACATTCGTTTCCTTTTCCTGTTCTGGTAACTCAAGATATAATTTGGTTGAAATGCACTAGAAATTAACAATTAAGGGGAGAAAACTCCGTAATTTGCTATCATTCTAACCAGAAGTTATCAAGAGATTTCTCAAATTACAAGGCACGCAGAAACAAAAGACCTACCATTTCTAACCAGGATGAAGGTAACTTCAAATTAGTATGGTTAGGTCGGTGTTTTTTTTTTTTTTTTCTTTGGCCATGTTTTGAACTTTTCTAAATTGCCTGATTCCTACAAAGACTGGCACTTAAAGTTAATTGATAAAATAGTCCAGCTTTGTTTTATATACAATGGGCATAGGATACAGAAATATCTTGCTTGAGGAAGGGACAAATCGTATCATTTGAAAAAATACGCTGGTTCACAAAGTTCTGGTAAACATTCCTATGGGAACCAAAAGTGTTCTTCTTATTCCTTTATTCCTAATAGGCAGACTTCATACATGGACATTTCGGAAAGAATGAAAACAAGCTACAATGTCGCATTATCCTGTAACTTCACGTTCTCCTTGATATATTACTTTCTCTTACTGAATATTTCAAAAGATCTGTGAAATTGTGGTCACACTTGATATAAAGGATATAACAGATACATTAGATTGTTTGGCTATTTTAGTTATATAGCTCTTAAACAGTTGCGGTTTTATTTATCTTTAGCTTTCAAGTATTCGGTTTTCAGCGTTCGGAGGCATGAAATTTATAACGTGTTGTTTCTATATTTTATACACTTAGTTCTTCGAAAAATTTGACTTACCTACAAAGTATCATTGAGCGTGAGCTGAGCTTTTCGACAGTGGAGATATTTCCAATTTGAGAATTCTTATTGTCAACTTGTCTTTTTTGTAGCAACAGTCTTTCAAACAGTATATATCTGCCAGTTGGCAAGATACTTCAGAGGTTGTGTGTCGTTTCATGATATTCTTAAAAGAAAATTGCTTCTGACAAGGAAGCTGTTGAACTAAGTATTCGTAATGGTAAATTGAAGTTGTCATGTACGTCAACTGTTGAAAATTTAACTACGCCACAAGGGTTTGGTTGTTGAATAGTTGTGTCACAATAACCAAGATTATGTTCAACTTTTCAAAGCCACAATCCTGTCCTCCTTTCCTAGTTCATGCAACGGTTCATCGGATTCTTGCAATGAACAATATGATGGTTGTCACAAGTAGAACATAACCTGCTTACCCCTTTCGAAGCACCTGCATGTTCTATATTAGGCCAAGTTAATGTTGCCTACGTTTAGATTTTCTTTGGTCTTTTCTGAGGAATTGTAGGTGTCTGTTTGTTAGGTTGTTGTCTATTTTTTTCGACATGGATTTAGATTTAAGGGTTACCCAACACTTTGACTAAATTAGATTTCGATCGTTTAATTTTCATAAAATTTTGACAAAATATTTACTTTGACCTGTTAACTAAAAATATAGATGGAAACTACGGTGGTGGAACCAAAACCTACATTATCTCATGCATGTTCATTGAAAACGGTTACCATGCTTTGAGGAAAACAGCGCTTTCAAACCTAATACAACAATTTGTTTTTAGAGAAGATGGATTATCCTTCATTTCATATCCTCACAAAGTATGAGGTTTCCTAGTTATGCTTGTTATCCCCAAAAATATATGTAAATATTGGACAAAAATAAGATTAGGAAAATAAACTATTTTAAACTAATTTGTATAACTTATAAGATGTTATACTGTGCGCCGAGCTCTATATTTACAACAAAATTTTGGCAATATACAGGTCCAAATGCCCCGTTCCTTTCTAAATTTTTAGGTTCCTAATGCTCTTCAACTTCGTACTTTATTTGTCCTTTTAACATTTTTAATTCAATCGACGTCACTGATGAGTTTTTGTAGACGAAACGCGCGTCTTGCGTACAAAGAAGGGCGGTAAGAGGGAGTGTCATTCCCAATTCCCGAAAAAATAAGATATTCTTTCCCGGATCCCCTGAAAATAATCACTAATTCCCGCGTCCCGAATTCCCTCAGAAATAAAGGCCAATTCCCGACGTCACGAAAAAAGTCCTTCCGCCCCTCTACCAAATTATAAGCCTGATATCATTGATAAGTTTGACAACTGGGTCGATGCCACTGATGACGGAGTATTCCCCTATGGTAACACTAACCCACTTCTGTGTTGACAAGAATTATCCTTGATGTGGTAATATTTATAAAATTCATGATTACACCTGAGATCACCCCCAGTTTTTGGTGGGGTTCGTGTTGCTAAGTCTTTGGTTTTCTATGTTGTGTCATCTGTACTATTGTTTGTCTGTTTGTCTTTTTATTTTTGGCTATGGCGTTGTCAGTTTGTTTTCGATCTATGAGTTTGACTGTCCCTCTGGTATCTTTCGTCCCTCTTTCACAAAACTTTGAATTTTTCGGAATACTGAGGATTTTCCATCCCAGCAATAGCATCGTTTTATTTCCCAAAACAGTTTGGTATATCGGGTCCTAAATGTTCCATAACTTTGTGCTTTACTTGACCTTTTAACATTTATATTCGAGCGTCACTGGCGAGTCTTTTGAAGTCGTAACATAAATGCAGATTATTCTATTTTGGGGGATTGACAGGACACAAATAATCCTTTGTATAAGCGTCAAGGCTTATTTGAAAGAAAATCGAACAACCGACGAATAAATTCATGGGTATTTAATATTTTCACTTTTAATGAGGTTCATATAACTGAAGTGATTTTTTGTGTGCAGAATTTTAAACAAACGTGTTGCAACTAAGCAATGTGTGGGATAACGTGTTATGGACGACTTCATATATCATTTATATCTTGAGGTTAACTAAACAGAGGCAAGGGAATACAGATATTATTTTTTAAGATACTTAAAACTTGTCATACTTGTTTTTCGTTCATTGTTTTGTCATTAATCAAGTTGTTGATTTTTTGGTTTTTTGCATTATTCCACATTTTGCCATTTTTTTAAACATTAAGTGTTTGTTTTCTTTTAATCATGATTTCCCGATAAACATTTAATAAATACAGTGTAATATTTTAACTGTATCACATACAACTTTATAATGTCTATTTGCATCTAATACAGGGTCATCTATGGACTTCTTCCATCCTGTAGTAAAAGCCATGCTTAAAAGGTATTCCGTTTGACATTCCGGGATATATACATACACAGCCACGTTCAGTCGGTACGTGTCAATTCGTGTAGGGAGCGTACCACGCTCTCTTCAGTTAAAACAACCGTTAAATCAACTCTGTAATGACGTGGCTTGACTTTTTTCCAGTAAGGAAAACGATTTGAGGTTTAAGAGTAAAAGCCTGGGCCAATTGAGGTACTTTCCACTATACACTCCTGTCCCGGTGGCAGTGTACATTGAGTTTCTGCCCTTCATTTTGATTTAATATTGATTTGCTCTCATTCTGAATAAACTCCAAGGATTAACTGGGGTATAAATAGGCTTGGTCATCAATGGACTTTTTCCATCCTGCAGTGCACGCCATGCTTAAAAGGTCATCCGTTTGGCTATGCGGGATGTACAATTACGCAGCCACAATCGATACGGACTTGAGCCTATTAAGTTTGATTCGTGAAGGTAAAACAACCTTTGAATCAACTCTACAGTGGTGTAGTTGACTCTTTTCCAGTAAGGAAAACGATTTGAGGCTTAGTAGTAAAAGCCTTGGCGCGGATGAGAGACTATGATGCAGATTGGGAGCGGACGGTTGATAGCTGTAAATCGACACCACAAAAGAATTTTGAAATTCAACTTTTACAAATGCAAAACGTTGAATGTTATACAGGTTTGATTAATTGTTGTATCCATAACCGATCAGTCATGTTCAACAACATTCAGTACTGATCAACCCTATTTAACAGCGTCAAACACTATAAAGAATTGACTTCTATTATGATGTCTGACCCTGAACAGCTTAATGAACTTTCAAAGGACCTCTTACTCAACACTATCTCCTACTAAGTATGATAGATCAAGCAGACCACACATTTTGATTGCGACCTGATAACCGTGGTATTGTTTTTTTTTTTTTTTTTTTTTTGGAAAAACCACTGTAACCTTTGTTTAAAATGATATATTGTTGTTAGGAATCGAAGGAACACTAGGATTATGGGAACTTATCACAAAGAAACGCGCCAATTTTGAGTCGAACGTACCTGCCGATTTGATGCAATACAAAGATGTTGTTAATTATAGAAAAAAAGTCAGTAACACACTAGAGTCATGTTCATTATAGCGCCAAAAACGAGATAAGGTTACCAGTGGGTGGAAATTGTGTCCCTGACGTACAATCATGACAGACATGGTACTGGATTGCAAATCATGTTTCTTTCGTCTAATTTAAACAAGTTTTTGGATCGATTAGATCTTTGCAAAGTCTCCTATAAAACTGTCAACAACGGAGTAAGAAAATAGATTATGCTATGGCTCACCGTCACATTCCATAGATAAAACAATGGTATTTACTATAAAACATGGTTATTACCAACAATATGTTAATGAAGGTAGTGGTATTTTTTTTTGACTGTTGTTAATTTACGCAGACGAGCATTTACCTCTTCAGCTGCAAAAAGTCTTGGAAAGAAAGCCGGGAGTTTCAATACTTTTACAAAAACGATTACGCAACAACAACACGCTAACAAGTGATTTTCATATGCAACAGTGTTGTCCACAGCAGTTTCAAAGAATACACATTTACCTGGAGATGATCTGCCCAAAGTTATCGGTAAAAACTTTCGAAATGTGTCTCACAATATGACTCATCTTATTAGTAATAGTACAAACCCTTCAGACTTTATAGATTCGTATCCTCTGCCATTGATGTTAATAAACAGTATAAAAAGTTGAAAGAATCCGTGGTTGATGTTCAAATCACAGCAGATTTCGAGCGCAATGATCAAGAAAACACAAAAGGATTCGAACTTGTAATCTCTGACAGATTTTTAGTGTTTGTATCTGATGGACTGATTATAAAGTAAATAAATGGAGAAAAATTTATTACAGCATATTATGCTGTATGCAGAAAACGAAACAAAATGCTAACAATGCAGATGCTGAACATGATATAACAGTTATCGTGTCCAAAAATCGTAGCCATAGTGACCCGGTACGAAACACTCATTAACTTGAAAATGGGAAATTCTTAAGGTGGCTCTAATAGTGCTTGAGACTTACTACTCTTTACTAAACAATCACGAGGGAAACAACTTCAAGTATTCTCCGAACGTGAGTTGGTTCACCATTTCATTCCATTAAACACTGGTTTTGACGGTATCGACAACACCTCCAATGAAATTCAACGACACATACAACTCAACAAACATGAAAACAAAATCATCTAACTTTAGCCAAAAACTATCTATTAATGTAAACAACAGCATCAACACGATGCTTGTAAAAGAACCTATACATACAACAAGACTACAGACGGTTACATGGAAGGTTAAAACATTCTAAACATAATAAGTGTCAACAGCATTCTAGTCAACAGTGCTCACAAAAACCCACCATCTAAATGTTTCGGCTGGTACGATAAACATACAAAACGCTAACCCCCTGTTTCAGTTACATTAAAAACAATCAGCCGCACGAGCATTTATCCAACTGATCAAGATGGACATTTTATCGATTTGAGACGTAAGCATTTAACTATACGCTTTCGTCTTCGGAAAATATAGATTAGTTATTTCAAACCCGGCGGGTGTAAGTGAATTGTGCGAGACACAAGGTAAAAGTTTATATCTCACCTCAGGTAAATTATCTCCTACCTTTGAGGATGAATGGTACACAATTCTACAAAGGAATTGTTAAATGCTCGGTCACAACAGCCTTTTCAAAATAATTCCTCTCCAGGGTATATTCATCTAGGTAAAATCCGCCGAACATGAGTTGGTATAAGTGCTTTGCGCTATTTTAAAGGCCAGGTTTACCTCTACCTCTGCTACAAAGGACCACGTACAGAATCTCTTAATATGGCCAGCCGGCAATAGTTAAGCTGACCTATGTAAAATACATGGGTACCTCACCCTATGCTGAAAAACCTGTACGGTTCTAAGGCAATAGTGGTATATGCCATTTTAAAGGACATGCTTACTTCTACCTCTGGTACAATGGCCCAAGTGAATAATTTCTAAGAATGACCAGCTCCCAATAGTTAACCTGATCTATGTACATACCGGGATATCCCCATCCTATGCCGACATACTCGTACGGGTCTAAGGCATCAGGTCTATGAGCCGTTTTAAAGGCCATGTTTACTTCTACCTCTGGAACAGTCATCCCGCTAACAGGGTGCTTTCAATTCCAAGAACACCTAACTAACAACAGAGACATCAAAAGTTACAGAGTACCAGTGAAGCACTGAAATGGGGACATATGCACCATCAGGGTTACTAGTATTTTAACACTACAAACCCATAACTGTCACCAGAGACAGGAACATTTCAGAAAAAAAGCATTAAAAAGGGTCAACGTATAAAAACGAATAACGAACGAATAAATAACGAATACGTTACAGGGTATCAGTCGAGCGCAAAAACGGATAGATACGCGCTAATAGGATAATTTCACAACTACGAACTAAGAACTAACACAAGAGACAAGAAAATAAAAGAGAATAAAGCATTCAAAAGGTTCAACGTATAAAAATCGAATAAGGAACAATTAAGTAGCAAATAAGTAACAGGGTATCAGTCGTGCGCAAAAAAGGGTACATACGCGCCAATAGCCATGCTTAAAGGGTCATCTGTTTGGCTTTGCGGGAGGTATAAATACGCAGGCACGTTCGATCGGAAAGGTGGGCGTGTTAAATCTTGTAGGGAGAGTACCAAGTTATATGCAGGTAAAACAACTATTGAATCAACTCCGTCAAGAGTCAAGTAGCGAATAAGTAACAGGGTATTTATTAGTCGAGTGCGAAAACGGGTAACGCGCTAATAGGGTAATTTCTCCACTACGAACCAAGAACTAACACCAGAGACATGAAAAGAAAAGAAAAGAAAGCATTAAAAAGGTGCAACGTTTAAAAAGCGAATAAGGAACGAATAAGTAATAGGGTATTAGTCAAGCGCGAAAACGGGTACATACGCGCTAATAGGGTAATTTCAGCTCTACCAATTAAGATCTATCATCAGATACAAGAAAAGAAAAGAAAAGAAAGCATTTAAAAGGTACTATGTATAAAAATCAAATAAGGAACACATAAGTAGCGAATTAGTAACAGGGTATCAGTCGAACGCAGAAACAGGAACATTCGCGCTAAAAGGGTAATTTCGCCTCTATAAACAAAGAACTAACGCAGAAACGGGTACAAATGCGCTAATAGGCTAATTTCACCACCACAAACAAAGAAATAACACCAAAGACAAGAAAAGAAAAGAAAAGAACGCAATATAAATGGCGCAACGTATAAAAATCGAATAAGGCACAAATAAGTAGCGAAAAAGTAACAGGGAATCAGTCTAGCGCGAAAACGGGTACATACGCGCTAAAAGGATATTTTTACTTCTACGAACCAAGAACTAACACCAGAGACAAGAAAATAAAGGAAAAGAAAGCATCAAAAAGGTGCAACGTTAAAAAATCGAATATGTAACGAATAAGTAACAGGGTATCAGTCGAGCGCAAAAACGGGTACATACGCGCTAATAGGGTAATTTCACTTCTAAGTACTAAGAATTAACAACAGAGAATAGAAAATAAAAGAGAATAAAGCATTATAAAAGGTTCAACGTATAAAAATCGTATAAGGAACAAATAAGTAGCCAAGAAGTAATAGGGTATCAGATAAACGCGAAAACGGGTAACGCGCTAATAGGGTGATTTCACCTCTACCAACCAAGAACTATCACCAGAGACAAGAAAAAAAAAAAAGAAAAAAAACAATCGAAAGGGGGAAACATATTAAAATCGAATAAGGAACGAATAAGGAGCAAGGAATAAGTAACGAAAAGGTAACGAATAAGGAATAAGGAACAAAAAACGAATAAGGAACAAGCATTCTGAGAGTATTGCATGACAATACATAGTCCCCTACTGTGCTGACATGAATTATCATTGATATGGTCATATTTATAACTTAATTAACTGTTTACAAAACTTTTGAATTTTTGAAATACTAAGGCTTTTCTACCTCAGGAATAGAATACCTCAGCTGTATTTGGCAAAACGTTTAGGAATTTTGGTCCTCAATGCTCTTCAACTTCGTACTTTATTTGGCCTTTTTAACTTTTTTGGATTCGAGCGTCACTGATGAGTCTTTTGTAGACGAAACGCGCGTCTGGCGTAAGTACAAAATTTAATCCTGATATCTATGATGAGTTTATCTACCGGTTAAAAATTAATTGTACTGGAACAATATGCTACTAGTAACTTGATCTATAACTTGTCATGGTGTAAGGGAGCTACCATTTGATGGTGGGGGGGGGCTAGGATGAAATTTGAAAAAATAGGCAGGACAGGACTTTTGAGTAAAAATAAGGCAGGATGAGATTATTTGCAAAAAGAGGCAGGATGACAATTTATGTAAAAAAAAGTCAGGATAAACTAAAAAAAAGGCAGGACCGAATAGAGTGAAAATAAAAGGCAGGACCGAATAGATGGAAAAATAAAAAGGCAGGACAAAATTTTCATCCTAGCCCCCGCCATAAAAATCAAATGGTAGCTCCTAAACTGTATAACAAATATCAAGTCAATATCTTCAAGCGTGATGACAAAAAGTGTGGAAAACTGATTATTTAAGTGAATTTTCTAAGTCCTAGGACCATAACTCTGCACAAAATCATCAGATCGGCACAAAATTCCAACTTGGTCTGTAACTTGTCATGATAAAACGGTACCAGAGGTAAAACGGGTCGGACAAGTAAATACCTAATAAAGCTTGTCCGATGGGACAAGTAAAATAATCTGTGGAAAATAATTTAAACCCCACTCTGATGATCAAACGAAATTAATAAACCTAAAAGGAAAAAAGGTTTTAACAATTATTATTTAATTTGACCTGTTTTAACTTTACTTGCGATCGATAATTTAAACTGTTTTCTCGTCAGATACTTTGACATAGAAAAAACACATTCTATATACGTAAACCAGTCATAGACACTCTTACTGCTAAATCTTCCTCCGACCATTTAGAACAACTTCCACAGGAGAATCGTTATCAGTGGCGCGCTTTAAAGATAAGTCATTCACCGTTGAGATTAAAATGACAGTATTGAATAGACGGAAATATTATAAACAAACCACTTCGATACAATCATCATGGACTTAACAAAATTTGGTTTCACTATATCCGGGAAAAAGAAAAAAAAACATAAGACGAAAAAGAGTCTAAGGAGAAGAAAAAAGAATACGAGCTTAAAAGACAAAGAACCTATTTACCGAGCTGGGAAGAATTCCTTGGGCTTAAATATGCCGCTCATACGGACGATGACGGGAAGGTTGATGAGTCCAAATCGAAGACTGATATGTCAAACTTGTAAAGACTACCCTGATTTGGTATCACGTTGTCTTCGTCGTCGTCGTCAGCGTCGTCCGAAGACAGATGGTTTCCGGATAATAACTTAAGTATAAGTAAATAGAAATCAATAAAATTTTAACACAAGGTTTATAACCACTAAATGAAGGTTAGGATTGATTTTGGGGGTTATGGTCCCAACTGTTTAGGAATTAGGGGCCAAAAAAGGGGCCCAAATAAGCATTTTTATAGTTTCCAGACAATAACTTGTGTTAAAGTGTATGAATCTCTCTGAAATTATACCAAAAGTTTCCATACTACAAAGGGATGGTTAGGATTGACTTTGGAGGGTTATGGCTAAAACCATTTAGGAATAAGGGGAAAAAAGGGGAAAACAAGGGTTTTTCTGGTTAATGGACAATTGAGACAATTTACAAGCAGTGTAAGGGAGGTAATCCAAATCTATTTTAAGAACAATGTTTGATTACCTCCCTTACACTGCTTGTAAATTTTGTACTAAGAAATGATGATTGTCTTGAGGTGATAAGCTGTCAATTTATTTTTAGCAGTTACTGTTAATTAATTTTAATTTTAGCCATGACTATGTATGTCATTTTATATTTTGAAACTTTTATGATGTATTTAAATGGGTAATTATGGTTGCAAACTCCATTAGAAATTTGAATTGAGATACTGACCATATCTTGAGGGAAAGATTTTTTTTTTTGGAATAAGGGAAAGGGGGGAGGTAAAAAAAATTGGAGGGGGGACAATTTTTCTCATTTCAGATTTCAGATGTCATTATAATTATTTTTTTTTTTTAAATTATAATCTCTAGAATCTCTAAAAAGGGATTATGATTGCCCTGGACCTCATCCCCTTTAAAATACAAATTATTTAATAATTAATTACTTTACACATAGTCCTTCCATAACATTTTATCTGTTCTGGTTGTGTATTATGCCACCTGCTGAAATAACATCTGGGATTAACTTCAGTCTCAGAATGGGGCCACACATAGGAACATCTGTGTACACTTTTTTCAATGTGAAATGATTCTCATGATATACTTTTATCTTTGAATCATATATAAGCCTTGAATCTGCATGAATGTTTCATAATTCATAAACAAAATATGTTTATGACCTGTCTAGTTATGAATATTACGTATGAATTTAGAATTTTATACTAAGTTACTGTACCAAGTAAATCCTTATGGTGCCCCAACTGACCATGCAAATGTAGCAGTGCCAAGGAAAATACACACAGGTCACATGACAGCTACACAGATTCAAATTTTTGGTGCTGTTGTGCAAACATTGAGAAAAAGTTTGTTTCATTATGCTATTGTCAAAGGCAGAGGATATAAAAAAGCAAGTGGAAGACCTAGAAAAGTTACCAGATTAAGGAGATGACTCTAACATTATTGTTTTCTGGCATATTGATCAAGATGTTGGTTTTATACTAAAAAATTACTGTTGTTTTAAATGAACTGGATGGAGATTCTACAAAACTTATGTGTGTTGTTACAGTTTAAATAGAAAGTCATCATAATTGGTAAGTTGTTTTATCATTTAAATTAAATTGTTTTGAAATATAAATATATCATATATTTTAACCTTCATTTGGGAATTAATTAAATGTCTACATACTTATACAAAGGTGTAAATAAGATACAATTTAGATATAAGGCGATCCTTTTTTTCATATCAATCCAAATGCAAATATATTTGTAAAGCTAAAATTACCACCTTCTGCCTTATGTTGCTTGCTGATTCACATTGTTTCTTATATAAAGACTGATGGCGGAAATTTGGTTGCTACAACTCTTTGAAATGGAGTTTATAAATCTACCAAAAAATGTCCTTATTTACAACTTAAAAAAATGATTGCCTTACAAATTATATAACTAAGAATTTCATCACACTTTATAATAAATACATATCAAAGGTACCAGGCTTATAATTCATATTAAGCCAGACGTCTATAAAAGACTCATGAGTGACGCTCAAATCAAAATAATTGAAAGGCCAAATAAATAACAAAGTTGAAGAGCATTGAGGACCAAAAGTTCCAAAAAGTTGTGCCAAAATTACGCGTGTGAAAATAGATTTTTTAATTTAAATTTTGAACTGCTTTTTTTTTTATGAATAATACTTTATAGTTCATGTATTTGATTTTTTACAGATGGTTAAGTTGTTGCACTGACATCAGACATCCAAGGTGACAGGCGAGTTCAAGAAAAGCCATGACAAATGCAAAAAGAGTGCATCTTAAATAAACATCAGCTATTGGTATGTACATGTATTTGGTCTCTTGGTACAGCTACACGTTTTATTATATATTGATTTTGCCTATTTTTTATTCCTAAAAACACATTCGTTGTAAAGTTTAAACATGATATATTGCATTTAAAATCATTTTTTAACATGGTTCAAAATTCTGCTTTCACCATGCAGTTTTTGTTTAGCTATAGTAAGGGATATTTTTTTTATCAGCTTGCAGATTATCTGTTTAATAAAGACAATTGAATTTGCACCATGAAAATTTGGTAAATTTATTCAATTGACCTTACAATTGCATTTGGTTTTCTAATGTATGCCTTAATTTATATTTTTTCAGATTATGTCAATGCTTGATGTAAAAAAACAACAGTTGTATGCAGGAGTGTCATTATAGTAATTGATGCTGTATAACAGAGAAAGTTAGCTATGCAAGAAAGAATTTGGACAGAAAAACTTTAAAAAGACATTGAAACATTAATTTTGACTCTTATAATGTTAATTGATGCAGAAATTGTAAAGAAATGAAAATTTTATCAAATTTAAGAAGTAGTTTTTTAATTGTAAAAAATGGAAAAAGCCTTCGACTGTCAAAATGTTAACCTTCATAGGCAGAAATTATTTCCGTCTTTATAGGCGGAAATATTTTCCGCCTTTTTAGGTGGAAATATTTTCCGTCTTTTAGGTGGAAATATTTTCCGCCTCTTTAGGTGGAATATTTTCAAGTGCTTTATTTCCCTTTTATAAGACGGATTTTTTTCCTCCTAAGATAGGCGGATAAATTTGCATATTTCGGCTCTATTCCGCCTGGAATCCGCCTGGAACCCATGTAAGAAAGATTCTTGGCGTAAAGGGGGACCTTAAATGGATTCCCTCTAAAAAATCCGCCTGGAATCCATATAAAATTCACCTGGATTTTTTCGTACAGGCCCTGTTAAACTCTACATACTTGAAATTCCCTCAGTGTTAGGTTTTTTTAAACTTGGATATTAACATTTGTATATATTTTTTTCAATATCAGATGTATACTACCTAATATCAACTATTATTTAGAGCTCTTTAAAAAAATTGTAAGCAGAGCTCTAGATAATAGATATCTTGGGTGGGAGAAATTATGGGTCACTAAAAATAATTTGGTGAAATTTTTCAAAAAAGTTATTAGTTGGAAGTGCATCTGATATTTTTTGTATATATAACTTTATTTCTAAAACAAATGAACAAAAATAGATTGGCACTGAAAAAAGGACAGCCACCTTGGCAGCCAGGAGAGCAGCTCCATGGAAGATGGTTCAATAAATCTTCAATCAAGTCTGAGGCCTTACCAAGAAAATAATCTGGCAAGTTTAATCAAGCCAAACAATTTATATACATTCTCTAGAACTTCTGATTAGAAAACACCATTGCGGAATTAATTTTAAGTTTAATATATTAAGATACCGGTTACATGAACAAGTTTTTTATTTGAATAACAGTAGAGATGGAATAAAACTTTAAGGGGAGACTAGTACAATTTAAAGCAAGTTTTTTATTTTCAATGGGAGATAACTCTGTAAAATATGCAGATGATTTTTGTGCAGTTGAGATTCAAATCATTAATCTTTGACTTATTTTTTGTTTTTCCATCTCATATTTATTTTACATCTGGTGTTGATAGTAAATTTGGGGTTGACAGAGAAATGGATTTGTAATAAATATATAATGTCAATTTTAATTTCTATTTTAGTTCTTTCTGAGACTTGTGTTTTCATGGTGTGGGAATAAGACTTGGTAGTCTAATACAGCTAATATGTAGGTAGGTACCAGTATGCTATTCCTGTTTTGAGAAAAAGAAAAAAAAATGTATTATAAAAAAATATAAAAATCATCCTCTAGGCTTGAAGGTTTATAAGAGTTTGGTCAGAGGTCTACTCTCTTTTATCTGAGTACCATTATATATAAGTAAATTAAGGATCTAAATTGATTACTGTAAAAATTTATTTGGTTGCTGAATTGCTGTCTAATCGACATGTTTTTAACATCTTTTACTTATATATATAACCCATTTCTATATAATAAAAATATGATTCTTTTAAACATTTTTTAATGATGAAGCATTTTATATTTCAGATTAGCATCACAGCTTGTCCGTAAGGATTGAGGCTGGGAATGGCCATTGGAGCTGACTTTTATGGTAAGAACCAATACAAAAATTTATGAACATTCATCCATTTTTATTATAAATAAGAAGATGTAGTATTAGTGCCAATGAGACAACTCTCCATCCAAGTCATAATGTATAAAAAGTAAACAATTATAGGTCAAAGTACAGCCTTCAACACGGAGCTTGGCTCACACCAAACAGCAAGCTATAAAGGGCCCCAAAATTATGCACAGATATCTTACATTTTAATATTTTCTTTAGTTATAAATATATATATAATCTAAAAGGAGGTAGGAGGTATCAAGATAAACAAGAGAGGAAATCTTATCTCTGTCTTTTTGTTATTTAAAAATGTCGCCATATATGAAAATAGAGATGTGGTATGATTGCCAATGAGACATTTATCAATCAAGAGACCAATGATGTGGATGTAAGTTGCTAAAGGTCACTGTACATCCTTCAACAATGAACAAAACCTGTACTGTATAGTAAGCTATAAAGACCCCAACATGACAAAATGTGAAACAAATCAAATGAGAAAACCATTTGCCTGATTAATGTTGAAACATTGTTGAAAATGTTGAAAATTCAAAATAAATTTGACAAACAGGAACCAACGACTTGTTTTTATCCTTATTTGCTAATAAAAACTCCTACTGTAAATTCAGAAATTATTGTGACTTATTTATGCGAATAATGCAACTGGTTGAGTATCGCAATAATAACTCACATTCTGATATCTGATACATATATCTGTATGCAGATTTTCCTGAAATCGTATTAATTAATCTCACATTTTTGTCCATTCTTTAAAAATCGCAATAATTTCTGAATTTCCAGTAGTTAAAAATATAGTTAACAAATTACTTGGATTATTGGTTTAGCTTTTATATTGTTTTGACAGCTATGTTTAAGAATGCCTATTTCTTTTTCAGATAACTTTAACTGTGGCTGCATTAAATGGCTGTGTGATGCAACAGTAAAGAATGTAATTCAGACAATTTTTGTGTATTTTTCAGGAATTGTTCATAATTTTTACAAAAAAAAAAAAAAAAAAAAAGACATTGTGAAGATTCTCCATTTTCAACCAGGTCGAAAGTTGTAGGTTAAGTTGTATTTTTAATTTGAAATTTTTTCCATTTTAGCCCCTTGGGTTATTCCAGTAGCTCTGCTCATGTCCATTATTGTCTTGACATTTTTTTGTTATGCTTATGGATAATGAACTGTTTTTTTTACCTACTTTAGATGTATTGATTATGGTCAGTGTCTAGTCAAAACACTTCCAGTAGGTTAAGAATGGATAATCTAAAAAAAAAAAAAAAAGAAAGAAAAAGAAAAGATAAAAAAATGTTATTTTATTGAGCTGTATTTTTTGGATATATATGTTGTAAAATTTTTGGTTTTGATGGTGAGTTTGTAATGAAGCATAAAAATTTTAAGAATATTTTGCAAAAGCATAGTTCAAGAATATTTTGGTGAAAATACATTGATTGATTGATTTTTGGTGCTAAACACCTCTTTACGTACAATTGGCCACCATGGCCCATAGGTGAAAAGTACTAAATATGTTATTGAAATGTGTTGAACTTTGTTATTTAATTATTTTTTAATTTTAACTGTGCTATATTTTGTTTTTTGTGTTAAATATAGCAAGAATGTGGAGTCCTAACAGGGTGAAATATTGGGCAAAGGGAAGTAATACCCCTGTTTAACTCCTTATATTTTCGAAATTCCCTCAGTAATAGGGAATTTAACTGATTATATACTTAAATATTGATATTTGTACAAGTTTGTTTTTTTTACATATCAGATGTATACTAGCTAAAATTTACTATTATTTAGAGTTCTGTAAAAGAAAAAAAGTGTAATCAGAAGTCTAAATAATAGATATGTAGGGTGGGAGAAATTATGGGTCACTACAAATCATTTTGTAAAATTTTCAAAAAAGCTGATTATTCAAAAGTTCATCTGATATTTTTCATATGTATAACTTTATTTAGAAAAACAAATGGACAAAAAAATAGATTGACAATAAGATGAGGACAGCCTTCTTGGCAGCCAGGAAAACAGCTCTAAGGAAGATGGTCAATTAAATCTTCAATAAGTCTGAGGCTTTACCAAGAGAAATATTTGGTAAGTTTAAATATTCCACAAAATGTAAGGTAATAATCAGCGTCAAATCTAGGATTTTGAAACGGGGTTGTTATTCCATAAAAACATTATATACAGTTGTATATATGAAGAAAATTTTGGACGATTTTATTCTAAAATATATAAATCTGAAATAATTATTTTTGGGGGCGATCAAAAGGGGCATATGCCCTCTACACCCCTGGATCTGCCACTGATAAATATAGACATTTAAAAAAAAAAAAAAATCTTTAGGTTTCTTTTCTATCAATGTTTGACTTTGAGGATGTCTACATCATTACCGGACACATTTTTGTTTTGGAACATAACCAAAATCATTTGTATTAGGGTACTTGTATTTATTTGTTTTCGACCTTTGGTATCAAGTTTATATATTGAAGATGTTTATACTGTGGATTCATTTGTTTTCCGTGGGTACAAATTTTCGTGAATTGAGGAAAAATTGTATTTTCATAGATATTTGATTTCACGATTTTGCCGGTCTGCAAAAAAGCTGATAGGAAATTTGTACTTTGTGGAACATTTGAATTTGGGGTTCACCTTTACCAACGACATGCAAGAAAGTTGGTATCCCACGAATAATTATGATTCCACAGTATTCAACAATTTTGTAAAATATAAACTATAGCATGATTTTGTTAGTCTTCTTAGGCATAGGTTGATCTGTAAAACAAGTATATTTTCTTATTTTTTTAATTTTAGGTTGTTGTAATGACAATGTTTTCATGGTGTTGGGAGTAAGACTTGGATATCTGATACTGTTAACAATTTGGTAGGTATTCAAGCTTTTCATGCCCTCGCCGCTAGGCGAAGGAGTCATAACTATTACCTTTAACCATCCGTCCGTCGCATTTTCGTTTCCACACTAACTTAAGTCATCTAAATTTTGTGAAACTAATACACAATGCTAAGAACAACAACACAGAGATCGAGTTTTGGCAGTGATTCACTTACAGTTCTAGAGTTATGGCCCTTTATAATTGGGAAAATTGTCAATTTTTTCATTTCCGCACTAGCAGTGACATCAAATGCTCTCAAAAAGTATTTTCATGTATTATAAGCTTGCTTGAGAGGGTCCATTCGTGTCATCAAACACATTCTTCTTAAATTTTTGAATAATTTTGTAGTATTTAACATCAATTTTATAAAGTACCAAAAAATAGTTAATACACTATGATGAGATACAGGTTGATTTTGTTCTATTGCAAATTTTAAACCATGAGTTTTTTTTTACATTAATTTTTTGTAGTTGTCCTAATTCTATTTAAAATTTACTATGATGATTTTTTGTTGTTGAAAAGTTTAGAATAACTGACCAACTTTGTATTCCAGGTTATCATCATGTTTCCATAGGGTTACTTGATTGGTAGTAATTAGAGCTTTTTTAAGGTGAGAATTTATTCATTAGCATACATACAACTTAAATTTATTTATGTTATGTAATTGTGAATGCCCCAAGATATCTATATATCTACCCTAAATATATTTCAATATAAAATGTTATAACTTTTCTTTAGAAGTAAATCAGTATTCAATGATATTTCATTTGATAAATGTACAGTATCGGCAGGTACTGAATAAGAGATATATAGGGGAGATAACCTAACATTTTATTGTAAGGACAAAACCAATGCTGTTATTAAAAAATGTATGAATACAGATTTTCTTTCTCTCTTGCATTTTTCGTTATAAATTAAATTTCAACATTTTATCATGGAGAAAACAAACAACAACCAATCAACAAAATGTTTATGTTTATTTAATTGAGTACGTAGATGTGCGAATTTTTATTTGAGTACGTAGATGTGCGAATTTTTATTTGAGTACGTAGATGTGCGAATTTTTATTTGAGTACGTAGATGGTCGAATTTATCAATTTTTCAGAAGCTTCTGAATTTGTTCAATATTTCAAAAGATTGTTCAGAGACGACATTAGGGGGCAGGGTTACCGGCTCCCTTTATGGAGCAATATTTATTGCTGTTCTTCATCTCAAATGTACAGTGAGGCCTTCAACACGGAGCAAAAAAAAAACTTACCTCATTGCTAATTTAAGACGGCCCCCAGTACCAGTTTCAGTTGAATTCTATTGAAGATTATTTTAATATCAAATATTAACAATTGCAATTTAACTTTTTTTTCTTTTACAGTTGAAAGTGTTACTGTTGCTGCTTTGTAGAGTAAAGTCCTGGAACCATGATCCTACAAACCATCGGATGAACTGTTGCAATATTTTTAGTAGAATCTGTAGACAGTTGTATTGTAAGCAGAAGAATGAATTGCTGACAAATTTTGTTTTTATTGCTGTGTATTGAGATATCCAAATTATAAATTTTTTTTTCATTATTTTTACTTGCATTCAATTATTGTATTGTGATTGATGAAAAATAAAACTGTGCAATTATTCTTATTTGAGGGGTCCAAACGTATGACATATGGTTTCACAAAGTACCCATACAACTTACATTAGTTTACATATATTTTTAAAATTATTTATGTGTAAGTCTTACAAGTGCTTTGTGAAATGAATTTTGCTAGTCAGAAACCAATAAAGTAGAACTTTGATGGCCAAACATTAAAGGGAAAATAAAAAAATCTGCTGTTAAATAATTTAAGTACTGAGTATTTGATGCAATATAAACTTGTTGACTGCAAATCAAAATGTTTTGGTTACTTGTTAAGTTTGACTCCACTTTCTGTACATTTATGAAAATTAATGGCTTTCAGTTTGATTTATTGGTATTGTTTATAAATGCATTATTAAGACTTTAGGCCACTCAAGTGAAAGTAATTACAGTTTTTATTTTTTTCATTTTTATGTGATTGATTTATATGTTTTTTTTTTTTTTCTGTTCATTGTAATTTATATTTTAAGGTTGATTTTTTTAGGATTGTGCTCAACTTCTTAAGAATTAATTACCTCACCCAAGATTAATCAGGAACCTATAAAGTAATTTTTTCTTTGATTTTGATGGCAAAATGGCTGTTTAATGTCCAGTGGCAAATTAAATGCATTTTCATGTCATGTGATATGAATATAGACCCTGCTTTGTACTTTACTATCACACTGACTTTTATTTTTTAATGTGTTAGTTCACAAGGTAAAAGTCTGCAGAAAGACACAACACTACCAGACACATTATTCTGACTCTGAGCTGACCAGTCTATGTTCTTACTACTAAATGCTGCATGCTTAGCAGAGAAGCAGCTAATACCATCTTTCTAGTCTTTGGTTTGACCCAGCTGCGGATCAATTTCCCATGACCTTCTGCACTCGAGGCGAGCATGAAATGGTCAGTTAAAGAAGATTTATCTGTCTGTCTGTCCATCATCATCTCTCATCCACAGCTTATATACTATTGGAAGGTGTTCATTAAAACTTTCAGATTATCTTCTGTAACTGATGGCAGTGTGTATTTTATTTTTTTATCATAATTAAATTTAGAGGTTCCCAATAGAAATGAATGGACCTTCTAAATATTTTGATTAACTTTGGAAGAAATCTTTCCATTCAAAAAGTTAATCATGTGAAGGATAGGATGGTTTGAATATTTTCTATAGTGTTTTTAATCTTGTTTTTAATAGTTGGATCTCATTATGACAAAATTCTCATAACACTAAAAAGAATTTAGAATAAAGTTTGCTTTAAGACACTAATATATTACCACTGTAGCTTTTAATTAAATTTTATAAGGTTTTGCTGTAACAAGATTTGTGTTTTATTTGGTTTTCTATTATTTTAGTGGATTTTATGTGATTTTACTTGTTTTATTATGAAATCTTGTTACACCAAGCCTTTACATGATTTAGTTTGTGTGGAAAATTAATAAATTTTGCTGATACATGCAATAAAAAATTTAAATTTATGTAATGAGATCTGACATTTTTATGCTTTTAACTCTTCTTGAAGGATAAAATTGAAAATAATTAATTTAACTGTTAATGCAGTCCTTGAAGATTGACCAATTAAATTGCAAGCTTCATAGATGTTAGTTCAGAATATGCTGTAACTAAATCTATGATCATAACAGCTTTAAACCATCCTATCCATAACTATTCAAGATATGTAACAAGATGTAAGAATGGAAAAAATTCATTCTTCTATTGGAGAACCTTAAATTTAGAAGTGAATAGAAATGGTACACAATGTTGACAGATACTAAAGATTATTCGAAAGTTTAGGAAAAGTCCATTTAATTCTTTAATTGTGGTTTGAAGTTGCAGATGGATGAACAAACAGATGATACACTTGCTCACTGTACAACATTTACTAATAGATAAATCTGACTATGAAATAATTGCTTGGCACTAGTTATCCCCATACTTGGAAAAAGTACTTGTTTCCTTAAATGAAAATATATACCAGTATATATATATATATATATTGAGTGGTCTAGCGCGTCGGGCATAGTGCAAGGCGATTTGGTGCCACGATATCTCAGTAGCATGAGTTCGAGTCCCGGCGAGGGAAGAACAAAAAATTTGCGAAAGCAAATTTACAGATCTAACATTGTTTGGCTGATGTTTAGACGAATTATATATACAGAATGTATTTTCAGCCTTGTATCACCATCACTGCTGGTGATCCGATGGATAAAATCTGTTGTAGAGTCGTCACAGGTTCAGACGTACTTATATATATATATATATATATATATATCCTACTTATTATGGGCCGGCACTAAGCCGGTCCATTATATGATATGGGTTTGAGATTGTTACATGAGTTTCTGCGGATCTACATTATTATTTTCTGCGATATATAAAAATTAAAGATTTTAGGTAATTGAAATAAATACATTTTTTTTATTTATTTTTATATAAGAAGAAGATGCCAAATATTTAAAACAATGAATGTTCATTGTTTTATTATGCACAGAATGTGTGACCCGTATCTGGGGATTCCCCAAACCAGATTATTTTTAGAAATGTAAACAAGGTACCATGTTCTTACAACAACTCGTCGTCGGAATATGGGAAATGATTTATAGTTTGCGTTATTTTCTCATTTTATATTCTATTATGATTATAATATATACAGTTTTCATCATTTAGAAAAATAATCATAATACAGATATCTTTACTTTCAACGTAAACGATCTCGGGAGTTTTTATAGGTAACATGTTTTAGTAACTGAAAGTGATTTTCAAACCTCTCAAATATCCACTTGGTGTTTGTTAATACTTAGCAATTTTACTGCAACCAAACAGATTGAAATGAAAACATTTTGTCAAGGATTTTCAGTTGTTACAAAGAGTATAATTTGCTATACTGTCTGAAGCTTTCTGATTTTTAGTTGTAGTATGAAGCAGATTTTTAGTCTGTCGTATACCCAATGAAAATATGAAGGAATTTGGAGTAAATGTACATGAGACAATATTAATATCAATACATGATGATGGTAAAACCCAAATATGGAACGTTTTATTGTTATCCTTCATCTTCAAGTCACCATGAGGCATTCAACAATGATCAATATTTCTCATAACTGGTAGTAAGTTCAAGTTGACCCTTCGCATTGGTTTGAGCAGAATTCATGGTTAAATATCATACAAAGCTACATTCCTATTTTTATGACTGTGTGTTGATACTTTTAAATTTCACCAAAAGCGAACAGAAATGAAAACATTATGTCTAGGATTTCTCAACCTTTGCTGAGAGGAATAATTTGATATTTGTTTGCTTTAAGATTTTATATAGTTTGTCAAACGAAGTTGGGGAGGGATTTAGTGTTTCATCTGTCCATCATAAAGATAAAGTCCATCTATCAAGTTTAAACATATTTATTTATAGTGGATTGGGAAACAAGTAATTGCAACTTATATTAATCCTTTCCACTTTGCGGGTGCAAGTGCTGCCTTTTAGCAGAATTAGCCTTCTCTCTTTCGAAATCTACAAGGGTGTCTTTTACATGCAAGAGATATGGCTCTCTCTTAACACGGGTCAGCCATTTATCGTCCACTCCCAACGAACTATCATCGTTTCTCAAGACCACACTCGCAAATGGTGTCAAGGGAGAGCCGGAACGGGAATCGAACCAGGAACCTTTGTGTCAGTAGTCCGAAACACTAACCACTACACCACGACTCCCCATCTATCTGTGGAAGTATAAGTTATAGTTCATGAGATTTTGTTAATGAAATTTTGTTCATAGATGCGTCTTGAATAACCAAGGGTCCTGATAAAATAAGGTTATCTTGACCTACATTTCACATATGAGTGACTGATTAAAGTTTGCGTTAGAGTCCATATCAGAGATACAACTCGTGGAAAAATAATAGTTTGTCAGTAGATGCGTCTGTAATAGTCAGAATTGAGGGTCCTAAAAGATATGTCATCTTGAAATAAAATTCATTGATGAGGAAATGAGGTGAAAGGCTGTGTTTAAGTCCATATCTGAGATGAGGAATACAAATATTTTGTCAGTAGATGCAACCTTGATAGTCACGAGTTTCAAAATCAAGTCTTGAAAATGAATTAGATGCTATTCCAATTCATCAACTGCACTTAAAAGATATTCGATTTCATCAACTGCACAATTAAGCTATATCTTATAGCATTATCATAACTAATTGGATTGGACCAGTTCTGTCAGTTGAGGATTGAAGTCAACTTAATATAAAGATTGTTTATACAATATTTTGCACTTTTTTTACACCAAAAACCTCCATATTTCCGGCCCAAAAATTTGGTGCGTGCACCAATTAACTCTCTTGTATAGAAATTAAATAAGTTTGCTAAGAAAAAGTCTGGAAAATGAAAAATTAAAACAGCTTAGGGTTAAATATGACGAATTAAATGCAGTTATTTTTTTCCAAGGTGATCTAATTTGTGGACAGATCAAGATTTTAAGTTTTTCTTAATTACCCAGTAAATTACTTGAGTACACCTTAATTTTTTCATGTATTTTTCAACCTTTTTTTATTGTAGTTTATACCATAGTTTTCCTTTGTATTAGAGATGTTATATTTTTAAGTGTTTTTAAAAGTATGAGACAAACTGAGGATTCATCAATTTTATAAAATCTATATATAAAAAATTTATATGTTTGGTATTAAGTATTGGGAAGACTCACATCTTTATATCAAGCAAAAAAAGTCATTTTGATAGAAACTTATACAAAACTTAATAACTGTATCTCAAACCAGACATCTTTTTTTCTATAACAACCAGTCTGAGAAATTGGTCAGAAAGAATCCTCAGTGCTGTCATTTATTTGTATAATTGTAATATTTACCTAACCTATGATTCAGATCCTTTTCCTCCTTTTAATTATACAGTTAATTTTTAACTGGCAGTGGCGGATCCAGGGAGGAGGGGGAGATTGTAGAAGGCATATGCGCCCTTTTGTTTGCACAAAAAATCTCATGTTTCTCACTGTTTACCCGGTATATGATTTTTCAGCATAAAATTGTCCCAAAATTTTTTGAATTATATACAGTTTTACAAAATTTCACCCCCTTTTGAAAAATCCTGAATCTGCAACTGATTGTGGCCAAAAGCTTAATAGTTACAATTTCTTTGGTTTTATGCACACCTGATGAGGAGATTGTGTCTTGTTTCATTGGGTATTTTGTATCATGATGCATTTTAATGAAATTAATTGGTAAATAAAGTTTATTTGAGAAAACCCATCTTATATTTTATTTGAGTCTGTATGACAAATGAAGGGGGAAGAGGTTTCTGTGGTCATGGGTATGACAGATAATTTATATTCCCATCACTTGGTGTCTTATCATTATCATTCTTTAAAAATTTGAAATTTTCATGAAACTTCTTGGCTATTTTAAACCAGACTTCACACAAATGATACTTTTGGCATTACTTTACAGAATTGTTCATTGGACTTGCTGATAACCTGATTGGCTGCAAATTCTTTTAATAGATCAAGAATGCTTTGAAAAATGATCTAATTTATTGAATTTTCTGTCACATGCAAAACATAGGGATACTGATCTATCCAGATGGTGGAAGAGCTGGATAATCCATATTTGGTATGCAGATGCCTTATGGTCTGATTTTTGTCTCACCTTGACAGAGTCAAAAAGCGAGACATCAGTATGCTGTTTCCTGCGTTCAGCGGCGGCAACAATGTATTAGCTTGTGATTAGGTCAGTTTTATGGGGAACTACTAGTGTTAGGTCAATGATATTTGGTATGCAGTTGTATAAGCATTTCCTGTACCTTCAGTCATGGTTCATTGAAAGTATTGCTATTGGCATTTTATAATCAAAATAACAAAAAGGCAAGACATATCTGTGTTAACAATTTATTTCATCTTGCATATGACCATTGCCTTGATTCCATTTTTAAGGTTTAATAACCACTTATAAAGTGTATAGTGTTTTTACATGACTTGGACAGTTTTATGTGTAATAAGGATAACTACATTTGATATATAGATTGATTGCAAGGTATACTTGTCCTTCTGATGCTGATCCAGGATTTTGAAAAAGATGCGGCCTCCAAACTAGGCAGTGTTAGTAGTGGAACATATAAAAAGTATAATGTAATATGCACTTACCATATATATAGCTCCATAAGGGGACCTGGGCCCATGGTCCACCTCCTAAATCTGCCTCTGGTGGCATCAATTCATGATTCAGTAATTTATGTTTAGTTTTGGGATTAGGTATAAGTTTTTCCCAGGCTAATTCATAAAGTAATTCCTCAACTATATTCCATGGATAAAATGATTGTAATGTGTACATGTCTGTCTGACCATGACCTAATTTTCATGGAATTTTTGGTCAACATTTAGTTTTTGTGACCCAGTAATATGAATAATAGGTCAACTTTATTTGGTGTACAGAATGATTGTAAGGTGAATATGTTTGTCTGATGAAGTAGACCTGACCTTATTTTCATGTTTTTTTGTCAGCATTAAATTTTCATAATGTCCCAACAATGTGAGTGTATAGAATGATTGTAATTGTGCATTTCCATCATACAGGGTTTATTTGAAATTAACATTATTTTCATAGATCATTGATAATGTTTTTTTTCTGAAATACTTGTATTAAAACCTTGGTCTTACAGTAGCTGGGGTGTCTAAATGTTGAAGATAGTTTTTTTCTTCTGTAAAAGACTTCTGGGTGAATTTACTTTCCAATTTCAATATAAAAACTGGGGGTCACAGACTTTGTTTTTTCGTTAAAATACATTGAAATTAACAAAATCACTTATCTAATATGGGTTGTATTTGGGAATTTTATTATTTTCCTTATTGAATTATCAAATAAAAATAGGAGTCACAGGCCTTATTTTCTTGAAATATCCAAAAAACACAAATTGTCCGATCAAATTCAAAATTATTATCTGCCCTTGATTTTAAAAAGATTTTTTTCTGAAAAATTTAAATACACTTAACGAAACTTAATTTTTTAATAGTTTAATCTTTCAATTTCAGATTTAGGTGTTTCTGTTGTATACTGAATGATATTTGGTAAAATATTTTCAAACAAAAAAGTATTTTTGCAACATGCCCAGAAAGGATGTTCAGAAAAAAGACACCCAATCTATCTACCTTTAGGTGTCAGACCACCAATTACTCCCTCCAGTTTAGAACGTATGTAAAAGTAGCCCTACTCTGACACAAAATAGTGCTTTTGATGTCCTTGTTTACTTAAACTAACCAACAAATTTGCAGAAATGAAACTTTTGGTGAAAGAAAAATATATTTAGACCATCTTGAGCCAAAATTTACTTGTCTATGAGTTTGCATTAAAAATTGAGGATTAATGCGCTCCATAGTATACTAATTTAAGATTTCCAGAAAACCAGGGGTTATTTTTGGAGTACCTCTATTCGAAGGTCAGTTTCTTTATTAGAAGGCTTTAAAGGTATGTTGAAAATTGGCATGTAGAAAGCTGATACATGTACAATTCAGGATATACCTGGTTTCTATGAAGTTAAACTTAAAGTAAAATATTTAGAAAGCTGTGAAAATTGCAAAATTTGGTTGAACAGAAAGGGATTTTTAATTGGTGGTCTGACACCTTAAACAATTAAAGACTTTAACATAAAATTCAATCATCATCAGTTACACAGTCAGGACAATTCACTCCTGTTAAAGGCAATTGGGACATTTTTTGTCACATATTTCCTTCTTGAACACCTTTTAAACTTTCTGCAAATGACAACTGGAAAATGATTAACACATGGCTGTATCTGCAAAAAAATGTGGTATTGTTCTCAAAGGATCCTTAGATATTTTTGTAAAGCCTGTAACAATTTGTTTGTGAAGCTGAAGCATAATGACAGTAAGTTTTAGTCTGAGGTTAATTTATTTAGACATCAATAACTTGTCAAACCTTCTTAAATTGTATGAAACTTTGCCAAACGTTTTTTTTTTTTTTTTTTTTTATGATTAAGAGAGAATGTTTGAAGCAAACATTTTCCTCCTTCATTTTACAGTATTTTACTGATAAATGAACTCAGTTCTTTGCAGTTAACGTTTACTTACAGTTTATGATTTACGATTTTTAACATCAATTACTTTGTTAAACCCTCATGAAATGTTATGGGGCTTGGACAGAATCTTCTTCAAAATCAAGAAATAGTAAAACATTTTTCTGTATTTTTCTGATACATAGACTAAGTTTTTTTAAAGGAATATTCAATAGGCTAAAATGCAAATTCAAGTTAATACTGTTAAAATGTTAAGATGAATACCAGGAGCTTGGGTATCATCTTGTGAACTTTGCCTGCTGTTAACTCTCACTGGTCACGTATGCCAATGGTGTTAATGAGTTATTCCTAGCTTTATATTTTAATTGTAGAAGAAGCCACTTCTAACTCTTTTAAAAGTTTATGACAACGGCAAACACTTACATAATATGGCATAGGTGTAAATTGCAATTTTTAGCTTATTTAAAAATAATAAATAATGCAGTTAGAGCAAATTTTACCCATTTTTGCAGAAACTATCATAGATACAGAGAAACAGTAAACGGCTATATTTTCAGCAAAACATGGTCAGTAGATAAGTCAACAGAGCTGAAATCATCAATCGACCCAGTAGAGGAGTTATTGCCCTTGTAAGATGGTTTTTACCCTATTTAGCTCACCTGGACTAAAAATTCCTTTGCGTCTGTCATCCGTCGTTCGGTGTAAACTTTTTCAAAGATCTTCTCTGAGATCACTGGAACAATTTCAAACAAACTTAGGCTGAATAATCCTTAGGGATAAAGTTTGTGTTTTTTTTTAATTTTGTCCAACAAGAAGCATAGCCGCCATATTTAAAAATAGAAACGGACTGAAACAATTCATAGAATACATGTTAAGTTTGCGATTATGTGAGTTTTAGGGGAACATCGTCATGTAATATTGCTATTTTGTATCATCATTGCCTTCGGCTGCAATTATATACAGGACCGAATAAGAAACCGTTTTTTAGCTCACTTGACACTAAGGTCCATGTGAGATTTTGCCATCACTTTGTGTCCGTCGTCCGTAAACTTTTCGTTAAAATCTTTTCTTCAGAAACTGCTCAATGGATTGAAACCACAATTCGACTGCTTCATCTATAGGATGTTGACTAGTAAGTTTGAAATTTTTGTCCAAGTTGATTTACCAACATGGCCCCGTGACAAAAATTAGAAAGTAGGGGTAACATAGTTTTGGCCTATATCTCTAAAACTAAAAAAATAAAAATGTTCAGCACAACAAGTTCTATCTACCCTGCAAATTGAAGAAACATCTGTCAGGAGTAATTGCCCCTAAAATGTTGATTTATTACTTTTTTGGCATCTCCTGCCATTGTTATTAAAACTACAGGTATCGTTTTGAATGAAATTGGTGTTAATGAGTTATTCAAAGCTTGCATGCTATGTCGTACGGGTTTCGCTCAATGTAGAAGGCCTTACGATGACCGATAGCTGCTAACTTCTACGTCATTTGGTCTCTGGTGGAGAGTAATCTCATTGGCTATCATACCACATCTTATTTTTATATAGGAACTAGGTTTAAAGTGTAAATGGCAAAAATGCTAAGCACAATAAGATCACCCTGAAAGTTTCAAAACAAAAAACTGTCAACCTGTTTTTGAGTTATTGCCCCTGAAATATACATTTTTCTAATTATTCACATTTTTTTTGTTGTTGTTTTGAAATTTTATAGGAGCTAGTTGAAAAGTAAAAAAATAATCAGCAACTCAAAAGTTCTAATTAACAAACTGGCGATTTTTTTAACCATGTGAGTGATACAGGTAAATGTATGCCTCTTGTTTATTGGTATTTACTAGACTAAACATTTTATATTTTGTACGCGACATGAAATTATAATCGTGTTAATCCCATGGCATTTTTTCTAGTTTCAGAACCTTTATTAATTGATGGGTGATTGCTTGGTGTGCAGTGGCAAATATTTAATGCATGTCCAGTCTGATAACGAATTAAACAATGCAGTAATATAAAAATGAGGAAATGTGGTATAATGGCCAAGTATAGGTACAGTAAAGTGGAGAGCGGGAATTTGCTTTGTCACTGGGAAAAAGTAATGTTGATAGAGGCAATGTTATCTTTCGGATACAAATTAATTCGTTTTGGTCAGAGACGTTCTTTGATGGAAAAATGTAACGCTGAATAACATTTAGATTTTATCAAAGAGAGACAGAGTACCAGAACTTGTTTACCATATTTTATTCCAATGTCAGATAGAAATCCGAGTTTAGAATTTTATTCATTGGAGCAAAGTTTGCCTGTATAATCCTTTAGATTCAAATCAATTACTTCTGGTTAAAGATATCATTCGATGCAAATTTGGAAAAAAAGTTAATTTGAAATATTCTGTGAAAAATAATATTTATAGTTTTTATATGGTCGTTTTAACATTAAGACATTTTATTTTGTTCAGAACGGAGTAACTAGCGCAAAAGTCTACAATAATTTATTCGTTGTTTAATTATGGGTGAAGTCCACCCTATGTCACCGCGCGAAGCTATGTTCGACGTGCGCTTCCCTACCAATAAGAAAAAATTACATGCTCGGTTTTGTACCGCTGATACGAAAGTGAAATGTTCTTCATCCACACACAAAGATATTTATATGAATCAATATAGTCAATAATTTTTCCAGAGCATTGGAATGAAAAATCTGAACGTAAAAGTGACTGTGGACGGAAATGGACAATTTTAGTTTTTTACTTATATTTACGGATAACGTCTATTCAGCGCACCATTCTGATACTACATTAAGCATTCGTTGTAAACTGTCTTTATCTGGAGCTATTAGCGCTATATCGATCGCATAAAGCAATAAACTGAGACAGAAATCATCAATATCATTCAAGAGAATTTATACGTTCTGCCAAATTATTGATGTAGACCGAAAACAAAGTGGGTGATAGGATACAGCCCTGCTTCACACCGACATCTTCGCTGAACCAAGGGGTCTGGTCACTATTGATACGAACTGTACAGTTTAAGTCATTATACAAGGATTGAATAGCAGCTAAAAACTGTCCACGGACACCGACGCGCTGTAGTTTATACCACAAAAGATGATTATCAAGTGTCAAAAGCTTTCTTTATGTCTACAAATCACACATATGATGATTTTCGATATATTTTTCGATCGTTCAGGATAGAATGAAGCGTGTGTATATGTTTTTCGCAACTACGATTACGGAGGAACCCATTTTGTTCATTACACAGAATTTCGGTTTTTTTTTTTTTCAGCCAAGAGCTAAGTCTAGAGTTTAAAATGTTACAGCATGGAAATCAAAGTTATTCCCTTATAGTTTATGGGATTACTGTCGTCGTCAGATCCCGGTTTTAAAATGGGATTTATGATACGACTACATGTTTTCCACTGATACGGAACTTTTCCCAGATTAAAGCAACCGCAATTTAAAATAGTAAATATATTGCCGCGTCATTCTTTAAAACTTCCGACGGAGTTTCATGTATTCCCGTGGCTTTTCCGTAATTTAGCACTTATTACGGCATTAACAACCTCTTTTCTTGAAATTGGTTGATTTAGAGGTGTAACGTCTATTTCCGTATTGAAAGTGGAAGCGTCAAGTTGGTTATTATCTCTACCATTTCGTTGAAATAAATGTTGAAAGTCACTCTTCCATTTATTAAGATCATCATTTTTATTCGAATTTACATTTACAGCCATCGGAATACATGGTTTTCGTTCACTTGCGATTCCTATTTTACCAACAGACTTCCAAAATTCAAGCTAATTATAAGATGCACATAGTTTATCTTCCAATTTCTTACGCTCTATTGTTTGGTATTGCCGCTTATATTTTCTGTTGAGACGGTCGAATTTCTTCGTTTCAGCACAATGATCCGTTTTTAATCTTTGTTTTGTGCCGCTCGGACCATTACAGTGCAACAATTTCTTTTCGCATGCACACACTTTAATCCATTGTGAGGACAAACTATCATTCCAGTAAGGTTTATAACTAGATTTTTTGTTTTTATTGCGTCCAAAACAACTTGTATTTACTAGT
This sequence comes from Mytilus coruscus, assembly GCA_017311375.1. Taxonomy (NCBI): domain Eukaryota; kingdom Metazoa; phylum Mollusca; class Bivalvia; order Mytilida; family Mytilidae; genus Mytilus; species Mytilus coruscus. The sequence continues at coordinate 59,100 of JAASAO010001840.1, forward strand.
ATTTGTAGCTTGTTGTTCATTTCACACTAAATCAAACCTCGAAATTGGTCATATGCGTTTTGTATATCGCTAGATAAATTTATATAATGTATGCATTGAAGCCTAATTCATTGAAACTTGGAGTCGTCCGGGTTGATTCTGCAGAAAAATGACCCATTGTTCTGAAAGGAAATAACTCCACATAGGTATATAACATCTCGTAAAGGATTTATTTAGAATTCATAATTTAACGGGTTTTTAATTTTTGTAATTTGAAATAAATAAAGACATGATAGCGAGTCAAAAACATATAATAAATTTCCATTTGGCAGAAGAAGTAATAAACTGCAAGCAAGAACTATTGCCTTAGCTTCTGCAGAGAAAATGAATGCAGCAAGAAGTAAGCGGAGAGTTGCAGCTCGATCACCAAAGACAGCAGCAGATAGCACTCGATTCCCGATCCAACAGTATAAACAATTGAAAAATAATATTTGTTGGATTTTATTTCCGCATAGTGTTACTAAATTAAAAGAGGATTTGTTCTAACCTTATTGTATATACAGAGATCAAATATCAATTGTGGTTTAGGCAGTAAACGGTCCCATAGGGGACATTTACAAGTTTGACCTGGAACTCAGTTATACTTAGATAAGGTTTTAAACAATTTCCTAATGGAGGAATTTTATTCTTATGTGTTGCAAAAATATTTCCATGAATAGGATTAAAACACCGTTGTAGACAGGATTGTCTGGAAATCCCTTTATCTTGACGGCATACTGGAGAATAAGCTTCATACGTCTTTTAGAGAGTGATATCTCGATCGTCGGTTTATACATACAGATTCTCAACTGGCGAGGTTTTGAATAGACCAGACACCGATACAGAACTTGGTTATGCACACTGATAATTTGTTTGTATGACTTCTTGCGGAGCAATACTCTAGTTTAGACCGAATGAGCGATCATTGCAAGCCTAACCTTTTAAAATATTGAAATTTTATAGACACTTTGATTTTAACATTTTGATATGGGGAGAGTAAGGTTCACTTTTTATGAAGAATTTGATAAAACAAAATTGGTTTCATCCACCATTCTAATTTGATTTCCGTAAAAGTAAAGCTCATGATCAAGATGCAATTTTCGTTTGTTGTAGAAATGCATCCCGGCTTTTTTTTATGTCGAGAATTTAAAACCATCTCGAAGCACATTTTTCAATTCTACCAAGGTATACTTGTATTACTTGTATTACTCATATTTTGGCCTCGGCAACAAATTAAGAAATCCACAGCGTACAAAGAACCTTCAATATTTCTTTTTAAACTTCAACAAGACTGTTATTATTTTAACTCAACTGAACAGACAAAATACTCCCCCTGAGGGAAACCTTCTGCGGGTCATAAAGATCAGACATGATTGAGTACACTCTAACATTAGAATGCCTGTCAGAGACAACATTCGAAATGAAATTTGGCATGTTGCGTTTCAACTCCATATCAAAAAGATCTTTTAAAATATCATACTTCCAAGTAGTTTCATATGTCTTTTCAAAGTCGCAAACGACTGACACCATATGCACATTTTTTTGCAAAACCATTACGAATGAAAGATTCGAATCGAACAAGATGATCAAGAGTAGTACGGCCCAGTCTGAATTCGCTCTTGATATTGGCTAAAAGCTCATTTTATTCCCGGAACCATACAAGCAAAAAATTGACCATCCGTTCAAGCATTTTGCATGCAGACACAACTGGTAAGAACAATTGGTCAATAATTTATAGGATCTGCATAATGCTTTTGGAATAGGCACGACGGTTGTAAAACAGTAAAAAAACAAAAACAAAAACAAATATAAACTCGAGGGAAAATTCAAAACGGAAAGTTCCTTGTTAAATGGCAAAATCAAAAGCTGAAACACATCAAACGAATTGAAAACTACTGCATATTCCTGACTTGATACAAGCATTTCCTTATGTAGAAAATGGTGGATTAAACCTGGTTTTACAGCTAGATAAACCTCTCACTTGTTTGAAAGTTGCATATAGTTCCCTTATATTGATAATGTGTAAGCAAAACGAACATACATAATAGATGTAGATTAATGTTATTGAGTAATCATATTTTCAAATGTCGCTGGTCATAAAGGAGGTAAGATTTAAATCTAGGTGTCCAGAATTAAGAAAAGACTCCCATATCATTTTTTTCCGCAATGAAATTGTGTCTTCTCTTTATACGACTCATTTGTAAATAGTTTTTTCCTTGAATTTACGAAATCGTTCTCTTATTGACAGGGATGTCATCGTGTTTCTGAGTCTGATTAGACCTAACAATACATACTTGGATTTCATTTAGTGTGGCGACATATAAATGTTAAAACTCTTTGTCATTTACATGTACAAGTTCATATGTTAGTTGACCGTTATGGAATATCCGTTTCACAGATGATAGCGGATATGTTCCAAATGTCGTACCTACAATCCCGTCCCCCTTTTTCCAAATGTGAACTACCGAATTAGACTTAAAACCGGGTTTGTACTAACATGAACAACACGAGGGTTGCCACATGTGGACCAAGATCTGCTTATCTTTATGGAGCACCTGAAATCACCCCGTATTGGTGGGGTTCGTGTTGCTCAGTCTAAAGTTTTCTATGTTGTGTCTTGTACACTGTTGTTTGTTTGTCGTTTTCTTTTTTAGCCATGGCGTTGTCAGTTTATTTTTGGCTTAAGAGTTTGAATGTCCCTTTGGTACTTGTCGCCTCTCTTTTTTATCTATTTATTTGTACAGATATAGAATAATGGCATTTTTGTTTTTGATACCGACTTTATCAGCAAGAATATCATGCGAGCCCGCTGATAAAGTCAGTAGCAAAAAAATAAATGCCGTTATACTTTTTATCGGCAATCTGTCTTAACTCTATGTTTTTTTTTTTTTTTTGTAAAGAATAAGAAGTAAAATGAAAATAATAAGTACAACTACTTTTACGCGTACAAAACGTTGGGTTCGTTGTTCGGTTGTATGAATGATGTCGCGTGCATTCAATTGATAAATTGAAGCGGATGGACAAGGACATGTGACGTTACTGCACTGATACATGACGTCATTGCCTAATATTTTCGAGTATCAAGTCCTGTCCATGATATTGAAAATATTAGGCAGCAAGATCGAAGGGGAAATGTTCTAATTGCCGATAATATATTTTATTAGTTAATAATGATATCTGTGATTGTCATTCGTGTTTAAATAATTGACAAAATCATTATGGTTAACCCATTGTACCGTTCCTACTCTATATGGTCACCAACTTAGTAAAATACGATATTTCAACGTTGAAACGTTAAACAAGCCTTACAGAATGATTTCCGCCAGTATATATTTGTGGTTCGCACACTTGCCTCCTTTCAGAATAATTCAAAAAGTCGTTAAAGATAAGAATGATCAAAGCAAAGAATGTTATAAAAAGTAAAATGAATAACAAAAGCGTAAAAGGAAAATATAAGTAACGAATAAGTAGCAAGAAATGATTGTAACAGAATGCTGTTACGAAGTCTCCCAAACAAATCCATCATAGTTATAAATCCCTGAGGACTTTTTTTATTGAATAAATTGAAAAAGAAATCTTGTTAGTATGCCATATGTTCCAATGGTCATTACTGAAGATCCCATGTGTCTATCACTAATTGTTTTCAAGTTATAATCATTTGAAAATAAAGAATCTTAAAGTCCCATGGGGTTCTAGAACACCCCTTCCTTCTTTTGGTCCCTCAAAGTACCCCTTTATAATCCCCAATGCACAAACAAAACTCTGATTGCACCACTAGACATGTAAGTCTAACATATTGTGAAACCTTAAGTAAATCTGACTAGCGGTTTGCAGAACTGCTGCGGACAAGTTCATTTGAAAAAGCCGCGAAAGAAAAAAAAAGAGGAAGAAGAACAATGAGTCTCCAAACTTTGTATAATTAATGTATAAACAGATATGCTGTTTTTCAAACAGCTTGAATTGAAGCCAAAATATTTAACTTTAACTTAAATCAAGTATAGCAGTATGTATAATCGAAAACTAGGGTCAACAATTATTTACAAACACTTATAATCCTACCAAATAACAATGAAGACAAAAATAAAAATTCAAACTAAATATCATGAAACTTAAGTATAGTAGATACTTATAAATGATTTCAACATTTTATTTATGTCTAAACATCTATGTCTTCTATTTAAATACAATAAATGAGATAAGGATTATAACTTTTTAAGATTTTTTGCATGTTTTTCCAGCCAGAATAGTCCTATCTAAACTTTTCAAGATATTGGACATTTATTTGAACTTTATTCTCATGCTGAATCATATTCAAGGCGACCACGTTTCTTGGCGAGGAGAATAAATTCTCTAATTAAAATCAAAGTATCGAAAGAACAATTTGTATTTACCTTTATAAATAAAAATAGCACTGTAAATTTTTTCACCACAAATACCACTCCCAGAATCAAAAGATGAAAGTTATGATCTTCAAGTCAGCATTTTCAGCATATAAAACCGAAAATTCTTCTATGTTTGATGAAACAGCATTATCAACACTTATTCTCATGGACACATATAGTTCTGCAGAAAAATGGACATAAGCACGATAAATGATATTACATATTACATTTTAGAAAAGTGTGGAAAAGTATGTTGCATTTGTTAACAAGTTATCTCTGAAAATGTCCTTTGATAAAACCAATGTATAGTTGAATGGTATCGCAGTCTTCTTACATTAAAACTGATCAATAGAAGAGGTAAACAGGGCTACTAGTTGTTAAAAGACATTAAAATATTTACTCAATCGGTCACACAAAAGAAAATTTAATTCAAGTTACATAGATTTTTTTCATTTGGCTTTTATTCTCAATTGAGGAGAACATTAGAAATAGACTCTAGTATAATTTGGATCCATTTTCTTCTTAAACAATATCCTAAATGTACATTTACGATCAACATCATTCAAGTTGATCAGTGGAAATATACATTTTTTTTCTAAAATTTGCTAGTATTTCAGAATTTTCACCTTGACCTTGACCTTTGACTTTTGATGGATCGACCTGAAATTCCATATTGAGCTTTTTTGCTACTAACCTTTTCATTTGCATACCCCATGTTCAAAATTAATTTAAAAATTATGAATAAAAATATGCTGATACATGGCAAAGCAAAAATGATCTGCGCCTTTTTAAATATTTGATACCCCACTAAACTTTTATTTTTGTCTTCAAGATAATGATGATTTATTTTAATTGAAATATACCTTTATTCTAGCTTTGATGCATTTGTAGATATCACTATTAGAAAATCGTACAAATTTTACTTGCTGAAATTATAAAATGTTTAGATATATACTCAAATACTGAATACATGTTTAAACTCTGTTTTTTGTTTGATGTATCTATTTTTTTTATCCTAACCAGTATCCATGATAAGATATAAATGACACAAATTGACAAAAATTTGGAGTATTTTCCCATGTAAACTGGACAACATAAATCATAAATGGTTATTATGGCAACCAAGCTGACAATTTTACTTTCTATATCTTTTAATTTGTAGTGGGGTAGGAATAGATAATGTTTATAATGAATGCCCGTCTCTGAGAATATATAAAAATAAGATGTTGTATGATTGCCAATGAAACAACGCTCCACCAGAGACCAAATGACATAGAAGTTTACAACTATAGGTCACCGTACCGCCTTCAACAATGAGCAAAACCAATACCGCATTGCTAATTCGGGTCCTTTCATAGAATTCTTCTGAATACACATTTTGTAACTGTTTTAAATATTAGTTATGTTCATGTTAAAGTTGCATATTTGTATACCCACTAGTCGGTTTATAATCGGACACTCCTCAAGGACACATTAAATTGAAACATTGTGTATACATTTGCTCTGAAATTAATACATCACAAAAAACAGTCATATTTGAATCCACATTTTGTTTAAAACAAATTCAGGTTTATTTTGCATGATCATATGGGGTTCTCTTTTATATCTGTTACCATACCTTCCTTTTTTAAATACAAAAATAACCCCATACACGTGTTAATAAAATAGAAATATAGTTAAAGGGAGTCAACAGTATTTTTCAAACATTAGGGAGTCCAATATTATAATGGAAAGGGCTTGATACCACGACTAGTATAATGACCTCCATTATACAGTAATTGTTACTTGTTGACCTTAACATTTGTTTTATTTGAACTTTTCTTACATTTTCACTGTTTCATCTTATATTGACGATGGAGAGGCCAAGCTTACTTTAACCTGTGACCTTAAATTATCATAAAGATCACATATGAAAGTGTTCAATGTGCAAATGACTTTCCGAGTTGACACAAGACAACTTACGATTCTGGAACCTATCCGCCTAAGGAGGGATCGTAACGTTTTGGTTGAAATGTAACAAAGCTTTGGCTTGATGTCAATTTATGAGTCTTCATTTTAATGGTTTTCTACTTTAGATATTAGGCGGGATCGGTTCTGATTTCGATTATAGTTGTCTAATGAGGCAACATTGCAAGACTACCTATTTTGATCTGCTGGGGTCGATTCAAATAGTTTTTAGGTCCTATACTCTAGGTCGAAAATAAAATTTTTAAGATTCCCAAAAATTTTTTTTTAAATTTTATAAATTTAAGAAGTTGTGGTATAATAGCCATTGAGACAAATATCCATCAAAGTTAAAATTAAGTCGATGTTAGCAATTATAGGCAACCGTACGGCCTTTAACGATGAGAAAATCATACCGTATAGTCAGCTATAAACATGATAAAAGGCCCCGACACAAAAGATATGAAATAATTCAATTGAGAAAACTAATGGTCTAATTTATGACAAAACATTTAACTAAAACCAAATTTGACAGACACGAACCTATGACAACCACTGAACTAGAAACTCATGGCTTGGGACAGGCACATATGAAATGTGGCGGGTTTAAACTAGTTTGAAGGCGCAAACCCTCCCGTAACCTGGGACAGTGGTGTAACAGCACAACACAAGAACAACTATGCAAAGCAATAAACGCAAAACAAATATGAGAAACAGCAAAAAACGACAACTTCTCAATTACAGGCTCTTGACTTGGGACCGGCACATATACAATGTGGCAGGGTTAAACTAGTTTGATAGCCCGAAACCCTCTCCCAACCTTGGACAGTGGTGTAACAGAACAACATAAGAACATACTATAGAATTCAGTTAAAAAGGTCTTCACTCATCAGATCGATATAAAGCAGAAATAATCTAACGAAAAGACAGAACGGACGTGGCAGCGTATCTATACATCCCACAACAAAAAAACTATAAGTAAAGATCTGAGAGTACTCGCAGCTTCTGACAGCTTCGTTCTTATTTTCTGATGATGTTTCGACAAGAGGCAGTCTATAACAGTCATGCAAGTAATGTTGGTAGTATTCCTTAAATTTTCGACGAAACATTAAAATCTCAAATCCGGAGTTTATCAATATAATATCCTTCGATCATCCCGGCAAACGTGCCCCTTCAAAGTAGAAGTCAGCTGTATTACAACTGTTTTGTTTCTTCTTGCCTTCTTTTGTTGTATTAATGCGTATCCGATTTGAAACGAAACCTTCTGAATGACAAATATAAACACATTTGAAAAAATCTTCTGTTTTTCTTTAAGGTAACATTGATACTTCGTTTTCTATCAGTAATCCGCATGTCAGCTTCAACTCCTATTTTTGAATATCTCAGTTAACCTGAAATTGAGCATACAACCAAAACGGTATACTTTATATTTTGCACAGTTTAGGGACTTGAAACGGGAATTATGACAAATGTGAAGTTTTGAGTATTCCATTGGCTAACTTCTATTTCTCAGTGGAAGCACACCTCTGCTCAATCGTGGTTAAATCCTTATATATTTTGCATGTCTACATGTTTATATCATTTAAACTTTATGAGCAACGCAGTGTTTATTCCACAATTTATCTTTTGTCAAAATATATTATGAAAAAGTGTAAAATCTAACCTAAACATGCTCCGCTCAGTCGTATGGCCTTTGCTTATTTCAGTTTATACGTTACACTCATGCATGTTCACACTCTGCGGAAACTTTTACAGGGGTGTGATTCTTACAACAAATGATCTATAGAGTTATCAGGAAAAACGGTTGAAATAGGCAGTTCACACGTTTTATGATCACCCAACGAATTTGTTGATTGATAAGATGCTTATGTTTCACGGTCTTTAATCCTTAGATACCTATATCAGATCTGTAATTTTTGTCTGATTTTACTGATTGTGTCCTATTCCAGATTGTGACATTTTGACCAATTCGCATAGCAGTTGATGCATGCAAAAGGAGATGCGAAAGATACCAAAGGGACATTCAAACTCATAAGGCGAAAACAAACTGACAACGCCATGGCTAAAACAACAGTACACAAAACACAACATAGAAAACTGAAGACTGAGCAACACGAACCCCAGCAAAAACTGGGGTAGATTTCAGGTGCTCCTGAAGAGTAATCAGATCATGATCTACATAGGGTACCCGTCGTGTTGCTCGTGTAAATACAAACCCGGTGATAAGTCTAATTCGGTAAGTCACATTCGGGGAAAAGGGGACGGGATGTTAGTTACGACAATTGGATCATATTCGCCGTCCTCTGTGAAACAGATATTCCATACTCGTGATGGCGTCCGTTACCGAAGGGATAATACGTGTGTAAAGTGTAGAAAAGTCAAATATTTTAATACTATTGCAAGATTGTATGTGATCTCAAAGATCTTTGGAATGTTTTAGTAACCCAATTTAATTCACGCCACTACTAGAATAGGTAGTTTCACAATAACTTTGAAGTCCGGTTTCAATTGCTGATAAAATTGATGTTAATAATTTAGAAACATGAATCGTGAAGCACTTGGAATATACAGCAATATAACGTTGTGCTGTTGCATGCGCAAAGTCGGAGACGCTACCCCTGTCAACGCAACTGGTATCGCTCCTTTACGAGATTTCCCTCAGTCTTTGTTTGTTGCATTGATTTGTAACTTTTCAAATCAATTTACCAGATTTTAAATCGGTAAACTACTGTCGCCGTGTTTTTCGCTGTGAAAAGTCACCAGTAAAATTTGTCTGATCAAAAAATTATATTGCGTTCTATGACTTGTTTACTGATAACGAATGAAGCATCAAATCCTTTCCCGTTTTAATCATATGTGATTCCTAACCTTTTTTTCTTTTTGGGGTTATTTCGAATTAGTTTTTTCTGTTATTTAATTCCGTAAGTCAAAATTCGTAACCCAATCAATTAAATTTCAAACAAAATATTGATAAAGAAAATATGACAAAGTAATTTTACAGCATGCACATTTGCTTTATTTAAATGATACAATTAGTTTCTTAATTTCCAGTGTTTTCATTACCTGACTTAAGGCTGCAAATCCCAATCGCAATATTGGATTTTGATACCTTTTTTCATTTTATTCTTTTAGTCGTCTATAAATACCTTTTTTCATTTTATTCTTTTAGTCGTCTATAAATACCTTTTTTTCATTTTATACTCTTTGTTGTCAATTGATACTTTTTTATTAAATGTCGTTGTCGTAAATGATGATGGTATATTTTAGAACCACGTGCACGTTTATATTGAGGCTCTTAGACTTATTTGTTTCACTATTGAACTATTCGATGTTGAGTTAAATTCATGAATATTTTTCAACAATCATTTAAACCCGTATTTTTAAATATTATCTTACATTATATATGAAAACTTTAAGTATTTGCGACACATACAATTAAAGAGCTGTTTTTTTTCCATACGAGCTATTTTAAAATGTAGTTTCCTGTTCGTATTTTGTGACACAAAATGCACAAAGAACATATTTATCATTCAGACATCGGTCTTTATCATTTTCTTTATTATCATAATGTAATAAATACTCTATGTCAAACAATGATATTGCAGTTTTTAACAAGAGATAAATGGATATGAATGCACAATTTATTCGGAGCAGTAACTGTATACAACTTTCTAATCAAAACGCGTACATATCTAACAAAAGATCTACATAGTTACGTAAGGAAAGGATAAAATTCGTTATTATACCAAAAATACACCTGTAAATAATGTATGCAAGGTCGAAAACGAGTACAAATAATGATCAAGCGAAAATCATACCTGTAATCAAAAGTAGAAAATCTTTTACCTTTCAATTCCACACATCTCGTAAAAACATATATTTTGAATCAAACACTTAAATAGCAATGTTTTTTTCTCATATTTTATGGCATGTATATAAAAAATGTAACGCATAACAGATGTTGTAGTATCATAACATCAGAAAGAAGAATAAATTAATCCTGAATCACATAAAAAGTCTTCATTTTGTCTCATTGGCAATCATACCACATATCCTTTATGTTGTCTGAACATTATACTGGTAGATGGATTTTGATGTTGTCAATTCATTCATAACTGTCTTCAATAAAAGGCACTACTCCAAAAAATGATTCGTACTTAGATTGCCTTGTCCTTCAGGTAATGTTTACTCTGTGTGAAAAAATCTGTTTCGAATAGTTTCCAAGATTGAAGATATATATTGGCCTTTTATCCCTCTGCAGTATCTTTTTCAAGGTTAGTGTGTCGGTTGATGAAACGGAATATAATTATATTATTGCAACGACTATTTTATATTTTCTAATTGGTTCATTATATGGCGAATATCTTTTAGATATATATTTATAGTTTCAAGTCAAAAGACAAACGCTTATAAGGAATCAATTGTATCTTTTGATCACTGTGACCAATTTAAGCATAAAGTCGTAATAATTAAACTTTTCTGTGCAGCTTCCATATACAGAATCCATTGATGGCTTTGTATTAATATAAATGTGATAACTAAATTCGTTGTTTTTTGATTTTTTACAATCCATCTGGCACGACATTAGGCAAAAACTGATTGAGTTCACAAAGTTCAAGAACGACTTTATTGATGGCTAAATGCATGTCTATATGTTGTAACCATACATACACACTACAAACTGCTCAGTTATCAATGCGGTCAATTATAAATAATAGTTAATATAATAATAAGCATTGTATGTTATTATTGGTCACAAATCATGTTCCTTACATATTCACTGAATGTAGGCATACATATTAATATAGACAGTCTACATACAATGTTTTTGATAAAAACAGAACATTTGTCCGCTTTTGTCTTTTCTATAAATAATTTCACGCACTTTTTTATGTGTTGCTTGTGAGGAAATTGGTATCACCAGAGAGAATGCATTAACGGATATGCAATTGTCTCTACCTTAACATCTCGCTTATCCATGTAATTAGGTATCATGTTAACTTGTAAATCATAATTGATAGTATGTTATTTTCCATATGTCTTTGCAGCTTAACGTTGTAGGTGTGTCCAGGTTTGGCAATGCGATTGGTCCTTTTCAAATTTAACAGCTTTTAAACGTTGGTATGAGGTTTTTGATTTACGAGCATTGTATTCTCATTAATCATTCCAGAGATTTTTATCGTAGAAATCCATGTTGCTGTAAAAGAGGTACCATTAATGTAACAATTAAGCTGATCTACGTAATGAACGTTAATTCCACTTGGGATATGGTTGTCTAGCTCCGTGCATTTTTTCACACTTTTCTTCCACACCCTAACTCCATCATCGCACAAACTTCTATTATTGATTAGACCTCAAGACTTTATTTACCAATATCTTGAATGAAACATATATTTTAACTATTTTTCATAAAGTTCAAAGAATCGTTTTTCTTTTTTTTTTTTTTTTTTTTGGTAAAATATCATTTCATGATCATAAAAACAAGTGATTTTTAATGAAATCTAATATTACACAAGATGTTGAAATATGGGCAGCCCAAGTGAAAAATGGAAAAGACAAAAACATTAGCTGACGTGTCATCTTGTAATTCAATGTTATGCCTGTACCACGTCAGGAATATGACAGTTGTTTTTCACTCGTTCCGTTGGTTGATAGCGTTTGATTTTATCGGTTTTTTCGACTTCCACTTTTTGAATTTACCTAGGAGTTCGGTAGTTTCGTTATTCCCTTTTATACATGTATGGTATTCCTTTTATAAAATTTTATTAATAACAAAGTAGAAGGTACATGGACTTCTTCAACAGGAAAGACACTAATTCAGGTCGTTGAAATTTGCATTCTTACCTTATCAGAAATATGACCAAGGTAACTTGTAAGTTTTAGCATCTTTATTATTTGGTTTATGGAAAGATGATCCACTGGTAATAAAACTACATTCCCTTAGTTTTGTATTAGCTTAACATATTACTACCTGCTTATAATCGCAAGTATTTATTTATGGATAAAGTTAAGCAAAGGTGTTATTTTTCTTAATTGATCATGTTACTTTATGATTTGGTTATATAATGAACGATACCAATTCTACTGCACCCGGTGCGCATTTCGACAATGCATGTCTCTCATGTGATGCTCGCCAACTAAATATTTGAAAATAGAAAAAAAAAAATTTGTGAAGAGCTGGTTAGACTAAAACGGACCAAGGCATATCAATACAAAGAAAAGAAGTCAAGGCTTTGCAAGAGGGAAGTATATTTATTACTGTATGACGATTTTAACTTTATAATAGTAAAATGAGAGATGAGATACCCAAGGAACACGCAAAATGTATAAAGTCGATAAATCGACATACCATGGCAAAGAATAAACGAAAAACAATGCACTAAATTTCCTTAAAACAATAACTGTTGTTATATTGTCATATCAGAACCGAGGTATTGATTAAATCATGTCACTAAAAAAGAAAAAAAATAAACCGCAACCTTTAAGCCGACATGACGTTATGTAAAAAATGTATTCAAAATTACAAAAAACCTTCTGATCTTAAAAGTTTCAGATTTATTTCCTTGCTTTTGATTTGGTCTGTTATTTAAAAGACATCAATTCAAAACTTTCATATTCGACAGTCTTTCGTGCATATTATAACAAAATATAATACATTTAATATCAAATCGATCATTTAAAATTGCGAACCGGATTTGATTGAAATAAAAATAACATATCTCTTGAATATGCCCAAAATAATTCACACTTGACCTTACACAAACATCAGTTAATCATTCTTCTGCAATGAATTTAAAGTAAATGATCTAGAACCGAGGAAAAGACTTTTATAGCATTTTTTTCTTCATCTAACCACGTCCTAAAAAGATTGAAACATTCTACATTTAAATTGAAAACATTAACATTAAAACGGTGTTTTCCTAAGATGAATTGTTATTATAAAAATATTATACAATATGTTTTATTTCTAGTTCCTTGTGTTCCTAGTATTTTACAAACTGCTAAATTGTAAATAATTTGTCATTCACTCATAAATCATTCTGGTGGAGTGATTATTAATTGTTCATACTGTTAAATGAAGGTGTCTTACCTATACTTTATGTTGTATTTTGATACCGATAAGGGTGGAGACATATATTTCTGTTATAAGAGATTGAATACATGTATGAGGTCAAGGCGCATCGATATGTTAATCTACAATAAAGGAAACATAACGTGAAAGTATTATTTTTTTTTCTTTTTGTTAAAATACAGATGCAACTGTTAAATGCATTTTTCTTTTTTATAATTGAAACAATCAAAAATCGAAACGAAGCATAATAGGTTTCTCGATTGTTCTTATTGCCAGAATAATCTAAATAACACTCCGTGCAAAATACTAAAAACAATAATGTTATTTCCCATACTTTTACCATGTGAACAGTTGGAATATTATAAGTTTGCTTTTGGTTTAAGCTGCCTACCGACAATAGAATAGGACAGGTTGTTTTATATCTTTATTTCTCCGTAATGCAGCAGCGTTTGTTGATCGTTTGGAACCTTCTAGCACAACCTCATTTGGTATGGGTCAAATTTTGATTATGTTTACTCAACTCGGGTTTACTTTTTAACTAAGAGTTGTCCTTATCGATATAGTATTCCCATGTTGCTCTATACATTGCCATTAACAGATTCCAGCAAACTTTCAAGACTAAGAAGACCAACACTTGATAACTTGTGGTGTGAGTTACAGTGTCAATCGTGCCTTAAATTCATACTTTTTTGTATGTTTTGTTATGAGAAACACTGATAAGGGGTTGCTAACTTAAACAACATATTTACAAGTTACGGCTTTATTTCATTTTTAGCTATGGCACAAATAAGTAATATATCTGTAAAGAGAAAGGTAAGTAATTAAAACAGAAAATTCTCAGAAATGTTACACAGACAATTTGACTAATTCAAGAACAAAAAATTGCAGCTTTTTTAATTTTAATATGTGTTCATGAATACTCAACATCATATTCAAGGAAAGAAATTGATCAACAAAAAATGAATTTAGGTGACTGAAAAGACTTAAGATATTTATCTAAAGAATTAGGATTACAAGAAAACAAAGTATATTGATTGACTTTAAATTAATTTTCAATAGCAATTTCAATAGTTTGAACATTTTTTTAAATGTACACATATATAACAATAAAAAAAAATAGAGAGGGAGATAATCAAATGATGATCCTCTAAAACGGTCAGACCGACAGATATACATATTTTGTAAAAATATATATGTTTGCTTGCATGTTTATGTATAAACTTGTATAATAAAATGTCATAACATTGAAGTAACATACACTTGTTAGACGGATTCTTTTGAAAAGCATAAGTATAAGCTTAAGCAATGATAATATACATTGATGTTAAATACTATCGGACCGGTGAATAATATTTTCATATATAAACATATTTCTACATATCATTTAATCACAGTTTAAACTCAAGAATATTTCTTTTGTTCTATTTTTATTGTAAAGAAAAATAAAATACTGTACTTAGTGTTATTCCTATATTGAAAATCAAAGATCAATTTTACTTTTAAAACAAACACATCATATAGTTGTATAGTTCTGAATGCAGTCTAATATATTAATATGGATCTTGTCTGTATACCAGCTTTGATTATTTGGAATATCTACTAATTTTCACTTCTTCGTACTACATTTGTATTAACATCAAGATTATTCTCCTTTAATCTGTACAGGAAGTTTTATTGTTGATATTTACCCTTATGTATCTAGTGTTAAATTAGGTATTTATATGACAGACCTTTCTTGGTATTCCTAATTATTGGAAGATTTTATATAGACAGAAAAAGTATACCTAAAACGACAAAGTTATTTTCATTTACCTGTATATATTATGAAAACCGGTTTTTCAAAAGTGATTATTTTCTAAGGGTTTAATATTTCGCGGTATTGTTTTGCCATGGCTTTATTTGGACTTGTTTGTTTGCTTTTGGCCTTGAATGTTTGTCCCTAATATTTTATTAACTATGTATTTACTTTCAGGTATCACAGATCGAATTTATTCGTTCATAGTGTGTTAATTTACGTTTTGATTGAGTTAAGCCTTCCAATTGATGTTTTATCGTGTGTTTTCTATGTTGTGATGTTATACTATTGTTTCAGAAAAGGGAGAAGGTTTGGTACCATTAAAACGTTTAATCCCGCTGCAAATGTTTGCACCTGTCCTAAGTCAGGAATCTGATGTACAGTAGTTGTCGTTTGTTTATGTAATTTATACGTGTTTCTCGTTTCTCGTTTTTATATATACTAGACCGTTGGTTTTACCGTTTGAATGGTTTTACACTAGTACTTTTGGGGCCCTTTATAGCTTGTTGTTCGGTGTGAGCCAAGGCTCCGTGTTGAAGGCCGTACATTGACCTATAATGGTTTACTTTTATAAATTGTTATTTGGATGGAGAGTTGTCTCATTGGCACTCACACCATATCTTCCTATATCTATTTACTGCAGGGTTTGTTACTCGTGCTGTGTGGATGCAGTAGAATGTGTCCCCGTGCTTGTAGTGTATGCCCTTATATTTTCAGTTATTGGTTGTTTGCCTGTGAGAGAGCTTTCACATGTTTATTTTATCTTAGTATTAAACCTTTATTGTGTATTCAATATTACGGCGTTTGGATGTATTGATACTCATCCACGCCTGCTATTTTTATTATTGCCCCTGCTGTGGTTTTACTAAGATTTCTTACAACCTCTGTTTTGCCCTGTGTTTGTTATATATGTCAGTTTTGTTATATTTAAGTCTTTATGTCGGGCCTTTTATAACAGTTTTTGTAAGAGTTCTTTACTGCATTCCCTATTATTCCCTATTCCGTAACTGTGATCCTCATTCAATGTCATAACCTCTTTTTCGTATGACGATAAAAATATCTACATAAGAAGGAGCCATATTGGTAACATTTGCAGTTTCATTATTTTGTAGGTATTAATCTCCATCAAATATGAAGTTATTGTTATTAAATACCATCGCATATATTTGAAACCAGACTTTCAGTTAACCGTGTTAACAAGTAAATCGAAAACATCATACCATACAAAAACGTATTTTCACTTGATATATTTTAACATTCGTAATCGACAAAAATTGACCGAAAGTAAAATAAAAAAAAAAAAAAAAAATACCGAACTCCAAGGGAAATTCAAAACGGAAAGTCCTTTATAAAATAACAAAATCAAAAGCTCAAACACAGCTAACGAATGGAAAACAACTGTCATATTCCTGACTTGGTATAGTCATTTCCTTATGTAGAAAATGGTGGATTAAGCCTGGTTTCATAGCTAGCTAAACCTCTCACTTGTATGACATTTGCATAGAATTCCATTACATTGACAATGTGTGAGCAAAACAAACAGACATAATAGGTAAAAACGTCAAAAATTTGGGTACAGCAGTCAACATTGTAATATAAATCTTAATCACTATAAAAACAAATAACTGTTCCAACATAGAAACACAAAATGACATATAGACAAAGTATATAAGCAAAAATGAGGACAAGAGTTCAAAATTGATCAAACGATCTAAAGATTTTAAAAACTAGGTTACCTGGAATTTTTAAGGCATATGCACAGTTTTTCTTTACTGTAACAACTGATTGCATCGCAGCTATTGGTGAAGAGTTGATTTGTCCATTATCTTTGCGAATGGTAAAATTTGCCGTTGCTATTAAAGACCAATCATTGCTTCCACCGTCAACAAGACTAGTCCAACAACAGTCTCTGTATCTTTTGAATTATATATTATTTAAAATATTCAAATAGATTATGCTAAACACGTATGAAAAAAGTCAGAAAAGATACTCGGCTTAATTTTCGTACGCCAACACTCACCAATCAAAACAGTTTAAAGGTCAAATCATTTAAGAAGTATAAGAGTATTACAATTAAAAATTTTGCAAACAAAACGTAACGCCGAATACGACTAAGGCCAATATGCCTGATGGATGAAAAAACTGATTCATTCGAATAATTTACATATAACAAATATATAAGTACACAAAAGTTGCGGTAAAAGCCTTCGTTATGTTCGATTCTCTTATTAAGACATTACTCTTGGATATTAAGTTTTATCAAATGTTATGGGCTAAACATCAAATTTGCCCTGAAAACTATAAAAAATGAAAACAGCACGTTATAATAAATTTCATGCGTCGGAAGCGCTTTTCTTGATTTACCTTCATCATGAACGCTCAAAGCCGAACATTTAAAAGCCAAGGATTTATAAGAACCCAAACACTTAAAAAGCTACATACTCAAAAAGGACCTAAAATAATAGCAAAACCTTCTAAGGCCAACTTTGCATGAGGGAGTTGAAACCTTAGTTTCTTAATAATTTCTAAATTTAAACACGGACAATTTTAGAAAGGTTTGTTATAAATTATGTCAGTACCGAAGTACTGACTACTGAGCTGATGATACCCTCGGGTACTGATTGGCCACCAGCAGAGGTATCGACCCAGTGCTGTATAAATGAAAACAACACGTTAAAATAAATTTCAAGCGTCCGAAGCGCTTATGGATTTACCTTTATATAAATAATAGAAAATAATGTGCCCGCATAAAAGAGTAATAGTATTAAAACTACAAATCTCGCAACACGTGTGTTCTTCCGTGTTTGAATGCCTGGCTTGGTTATGAAATACATGTCTTTTCCATAGAGCAGCGGTCCCATTCCAATTGGAATTTACACAAACGCATAATACTGTTTGAGTATTTTTTTATACAATTCCTCGTTTTTTGTAAAAGCATCAAAAGCATCCCAACTACCCAAAACACATTTTATCTTTCAGTAGATATAGGAAGATGTGGTGTGAGTGCCAATGAGACAACTCTCCATCCAAATAACAATTTATAAAAGTAAACCATTATAAGTCAATGTACGGCCTTCAACACGGAGCCTTGGCTCACACCGAACAACAAGCTATAAAGGACCCAAAAATTATACTGGAAATCATACTTTTTGTATCCTTACATGCAATTGGAAAAGAACTGTGCAAATATCACAACTGTAACGATCTACCTTTCAGGATGGAAGAAGTTATACTCTCAGTAATTTTTTGTGTACGTTTTAATATTATTGTAGTCTTAGATTATGAGTGTACCACTGTCAGAAAAATGGTCACAATGAGTAAAATAAACAAACAAAGTAAATTTTACTGAATACAGATACTGCCTTAAAATATCAATACATATAATATTTACCCAAATACGTAAATGTTATCTAAGGTAGATGGAAATGTAAAGTTCAATGTCCTTTGACCATATGTCCAGGTGTCATTCTCACTGTACTCTGTGCAGTAGTAAGACAAAGGAGATACCAAAGTGCCACTGCATCCTCTATAGCACTTTAACGATCCTTCACCGTTTAACAAAGTTCTATTCAATATGGAGATTTTGTCACAGGGATGGCTATTGAATGACACTTTATATGTTATGTATATCTGTTCAAAAACATGTATGAAAATTAATTAGATTGAAATCAACTTGTTTGTATAAATACGTATTATTATGCATTGTAACAAACCACCGGTGAGAAATAAGCAGATGGTCTTTTTTGTATCTGTTTAAGCTCTTAACACCCGGCATTTAAAGCAGGATTTAATCATTTGTTTTAACTTAGACATCAATCCCTCCTGTTTAACCTTGAGCAGTGATTAATAAAAGGTACATTTGATAACAATTTTTCCAAAAAGTCAGTACATTGAAAGCACTTTTCTCTAAAAAACATATATAGTTTTTTAAACCGAAACATTCACTGCAGCGCCGTATTAACAAAAATGTTATATTTACAAAATTTCAATGCAGAAATACTTCAAACAATGAAGAGAACCAGTGGAGTTGATATTACAATCGGTTTTATTTAGTCATAAAAATAAGTTTTGAAAGATTCTATATTTGTTAACTTTACATTGGAGTTAAACGTCGATTGTGAAATATAGTATTATTTTTGTATTGATATTATCACGTTCATATAATTCAGATGTGTCTGCAAACACGAACACATCGAATATACTTATGTAATGTCCTTATACAGCACCTAACAAGACATTATAATTAAAAACAAATGGAATTAGCAATGGCAAAGAAAATGTTGTCTTGTTTGTCATACATTTAAGTTTGAAGAACACAATGATACATGCTCATACCATGGTAGATAACGACACAATGATCAATATAACATAAATTAAAAACAAGTGAGTTGCGAATCATAACATGTATAAGGTATGTCGTATAATTAGACAATTTGGACTGTGTCACAGATTATATCGTCCGATGATATTATTATCATATAGAGAATGAAATTCGGTGTCAGGTTAGTTATTGCTTTTTTACAACTAGTAACGGGGTAAATCTGAAATCAAAGGAACACGGTTTGTCTCATTTTGTTTAATGGCTAATCATTTTATGCTTCCTTTTTTTCAGAAAACAAACGATGACTGGTTTGAACAAAATACAATTTATACAAACATGAACGATATCAGTACTAACTTTACAGCACAAGATCCGCATTTCAACAAATAATTTTTTCCAGTAATGCCCGAGGAAAATAATACAATTGAAACTCGTTGTGTAATTATACCACATGACAATGCGACCAACAGTTTGGTATTGGAAGACCTAACTGACATTAAAAATAGCAGTACGGGTTATGCTTAGCTTTCCTTCTGAACATAACGACGATAAACAAACACTTTTCAATTGTAATTGATGATGATGATGGATGCCTGAGGAACGTCCAGCGGCATATTAATATATAAAAATAGGAAGATGTGTATTTGCAAGTGAGGGAACTCCTCACCAGAGACCAAATGACATAGAAATCAACAGCTATAGGTCATCGTACGGTCTTCAACAATGAGCAAAACCCATAACGCATAGTCTGCTATAAATGGGCCCGAAATGACAAATGTAAAATTACTCAAACGAGAAAACTAACGGTATGAATTATGTACAAAATAATGAACGCAAAACATATTTGATATACAGCAAAAAACGACAACAACTGAATTGCAGTCACCTGACTTGAGAGATGCACATACAGAATGTTACAGGGTTAAACTAGTTTAAAGGCGTCAACCTACCCCTAATCCGGGACAGTGGTGTAACAGTACAACACAATAACAAGCTATACAAATCAGTTTAAAAGGGCTTAACTCATCAGATCGATACAAAGCAGAAATACATCTAATAAAAATACAGACCGGACGTGGCAGGGTACTTATACATCCTCACAACAAAAGAGAAACACTAAGTACAGATCTGAGAATACTCGCAGCTACTGACAGCTAGTTCAGAGCCAATAATAACTAATAAAAAAATCATGCATCTAATAGATATAAGACTAAAATATGCATATTTAAGACAAGAACATGTTAATGTAATATGAATATTAACCCTGCTTTGTACTAGACCGACACGCTGAGCCGGACTCTTAACGTGCTAGTTCACAAAGTAACAGTCCACAGGAAGACATGTCACCTTACCCGGTAACATTATTCTGACTCTGAGCCGACTATTCTTTGCTCTTACCCCTTTATGCTTAGCGGAGGAGCAGCAAATATATCAATTTTAAAGTCTTTGGTTTGATCCGGCCGGGATTCAAACACACGACCACCGCATTTGAGGCGAACACGCTTCCACGAAACCACCGAGGCAGTTCAAATTAAATCGAAGTTTATTCAATATTACCCAAGCATATGCTTTTAAGCTGTACAAAATGGAACAATTTAAAACGCGCCAAAATAGAATATTCTATACGTATTCAGAATTTAAAATATTCATATAATGGACAATGTATTTACTTGGATTCGAAGTCATAATAATATTAACTAAAAATTGGACGAAACTAAATATAAAACAGTTCTTAAGGAACCATTGTCTGAAAGGGATTTTTTCTTTAACAGATCATATACATCCTATAACATGTATAAGGGAAGAAAAAATAGGGTCTACTTTGTACAAATAAATAACAGGAATAATGCAAATAGAAAACTGTAAATGTGGTGTTAATTCTAGGGGCCGAATCTAATATACGAAAAAACAAATATACTTAATAGAAAAATAATCGGAAATAAAAAACAAAAAGCATCGGCTTCTGTTAGGTGTAAATGATAAAAAAATATTATGGCAGACATTAACCCACGACTATCGGGTAAACATTTTTTATGAGCAATCAACTCCGTCAACTGGGGCAGTGTCTAACAGTTCAGCACTCAAATAAGTCATAGAATTCGATTGGAAAGGAACATATCTCAGATCAGTACTAAGCAAATAAAAAAGATATGTGAAAAAAATAAAAACAAAAACACAACAGATTGACAAAAGACAATACATATCGTCCAGGAATACTCGAGTTAGTGAAAGCTAGTCCGACTTACATATTATACCATGTTTCCTAACCTAAAAGTCGTTTCTACATTACTGACGTCTTTATCAAGTGTCCAAACCATCGAGCAGATATTTTCAAAACAATACAAATTAATTTAAACATTTTTGAAAACATATTCAAAATTATCTGTTTCGTTGTTTATTTATGATCAATTGGTCTCCCGATGTCAGGAAACAACACAAGGTTGTATTCTGAGAAAATATGTAATTATATAACAATTTTACATATCAATGGTAGTCTTAAATTACTACTAGTTTTAGTACATTTGTAATAATGGAATATATTTAGTACGTCAAGTAAATTTGCTTCCTGTCTGTTTAGAAATAAGGCAGTTTTATATTTGACAGTTTTGTAGAGACTGTTTTAAGCTGAAATTTGTAAATTGATCTTCTATTATTTGTCGTTTGATTCCGTCTCATTTGGCATATCTTTTTATCTCCGTTTTTATAAATGAAATAGAAATAACCATTGTTAGCTACATGTAAGACCAAGAAAGTTCAAACGTAAGTTTCTATAAAAATTATATAAAAATATACCATCATGTGCTACTTTCAGAGATAAATTGGATCGACATTCTAGACATTTACTCAAAGTTTCGTTTTTTGGACATTTCTATCCTTTGGTAAGACAAACCTAACTTTTTTGTTGCAAAAGATAAATATAAACGGATTTTTGTAAAAACATGTGGAATATCTTTTTAACATAAGAACCTTAAATTTGTGTAACAATTCTTTGGAAACAATTCATTCTTATTAAATTTTCCACATTTTTTAAAAAAAGGCATTTCTGCTGCATATTTATCTAACTAAAAAAAAAATCATCGGTGATTTGTTCACAAGAATTTGTACAAATAATGTTCTTACATAATCAAACCAAGTGTCATTTTAAAAGAGAGGGGTCCATGAACTCGTTTTCAAGCTATTGAATCAAATCCGTCGAAAAATGCATCTTTTCCCAACAATTCGATGTTTGACGTCGTGGAAAGTACAATTTTACGTTACCAACGTCATTACTTCCCCTATACCTGTATTGTATGCCCTTAATATAACTCACACTTTCATGGTTCGTTTAATTTTTAATCAAGAGGTAAATATTTTATAGATAAGCCCTATATTTGATATCGTCCTTAGAATATATTATTGTCTCATTTACTTATGTCTCGAATGCAGTCTTAAAAAACTTAAAAAAATATTGCAATGCAGTTAATAAATCCCAACAACCCCTTGTGTCCATAGGAATGCAAATAATATTGCTTTCAAAATTAATTTGGCTAGTATTTTGCTTTGGTTTGGAAATGTTCATTTGAACATTTACTATATTTCATATATTACCTGATTGTCTTTGTACTTCCATATAAGCATTCCTCCTTGAAAATGGGATCCATGGATATTTATAATTTGTAAAACCATAAATAAAATCAGCATGAGCAGGCTGATAGTTTGTGTTTTCATTATCGTTCCAACGGTAGTTTACAGCATTGAAATTTAATGGGCGTGCAGATGTTTAAACAGGAAAATCATATTACATAATTAATGGCATTTTTTTATTTTGAAAATAAAATGTTCTAAATCTAGTACGATAATTGCATAATCATGATAATAGTATTTTGTCGGGTCACTGTGTCTAATTATATAAACGTACTGTTCTTATCACCCAAACAAACAAAAAAAAAACAATGTTTCTTAATAATTGGTTATAAACATATGCGTTGTGGTATTCTAGTCAACCATTGGCTACTAATTATATGAAGGAACACGAAATATGTTTGTTTTATTTTACCTTTTCTTCCCGATAAAAATAAACAAAACGTCATATTTATATACGCTACGAATGTTTGTTTCTAAGTTTTTTTGCAACTGGTTTTGTTGTTTGACGGGAAATTTGTTGATATAGCTTACGCCTTCCATAATGAAAATACTAACCAAGGACGACAATGAACACGATTGATTACGACAACGACTGATAAAAACTAATCAAATATGGACTTTAGAGAGAGAAGAACCTGAAATCCAAATGG
Organism: Mytilus coruscus; assembly: GCA_017311375.1. Classification (NCBI taxonomy): domain Eukaryota; kingdom Metazoa; phylum Mollusca; class Bivalvia; order Mytilida; family Mytilidae; genus Mytilus; species Mytilus coruscus. The sequence goes on from JAASAO010001840.1 coordinate 82,906, forward strand.
CATTGAAATATCTAATGGTATAATGCAACTTGCATATGAAATATAACACAATCGACACGACAAAAAAAAACGAACCTACCCCGTGACAGAACAACTACTATTGATTCAAAACACTATTTTAAAGATCTTCACACAGTATTGGAAGTCCTACTATAACCTATGTATTTTCGTTATCGTGTGCCTGTGTGTGATTTTTTACATATATATGTATACCTTTTCTTTACACTTTCAATATACCTAATTACCACATTTCTATAGCCGAACAGCCACGTAATTTAATTGGGGCGGGAAAGTGGTTTTCTATATATATTTTTTTTTATTCTTGATGTGTTATTTAAGAGCTGTATTGTCATGAGAAAAGAGTAAAAACAGTTATTCTGAATAATTCAAATAAAATTGTTAAAAAAATTAGAGCAGAATACCTCACTTGATTGGTAATATGGTATGCATTTCCTGCAAATTTTTGCAAAAACTATTTTTGACAAATTTTTGCAAAAACTATTTTTGACGGTATAGATATACATTAATTGTCGAAATCCGGATATGGTGTACAAAAACCTTTGCACCTTTTGTTTGCGGTATACCATCTTTTCCGCAAATTTATTGTTTTCTGTTTAGTATTAAATTTATAGTTAAGATCCATTTATTACATCGGTGATCCGTTTATTTGGCAATCGCCAATGGCAGTCAGCAGGGTTTAAGAACATTTGTTGTTCGACCTGTTAGTCCAATGCGTTTTGTTAAAATATACTTTTTCACTTTTTGGTTTTTGGAAAATGTTGTTTGTGCTGTATTTCGACCCTCTAACAAGAAATTTGTTTTGCATGCACACGTATAAAATTGCGGTTTTATCCAACGCAATCACAGGTTTGAACGTTGTTTTCAATTTAGACTTGTTTATAATTTTCGTTTGGGCTTGTATTATATTTGCCTTCGGGTTTATATGATCCGTTCATCCTATTTTGACTCCTCAAAATTCAAGAGTCTATCCCAAATTGAGGTAAATTGTATGGCTTTCCAAATACCATTTCGATTCCTAACATCACTGAAGAGACATTAATTGTCAAAATCCGGATATGGTGTACAAAACCTTTGCACCTTTTGTTTGCGGTATACCATCTTTCCTGCAAGTTTATTGTTTTCTGTTTAGTATTAAATTTATAGTTAAGATCCATTTATTACATCGGTGATCCGTTTATTTGGCAATCGCCAATGGCAGTCAGCAGGGTTTAAGAACATTTGTTGTTCGACCTGTTAGTCCAATGCGTTTTGTTAAAATATACTTTTCACTTTTTGGTCTTTTAGAAAATGTTGTTTGTGCTGTATTTCGACCCTCTAACAAGAAATTTGTTTTGCATGCACACGTATAAAATTGCGGTTTTATCCAACGCAATCATAGGTTTGAACGTTGTTTTCAATTTAGACTTGTATATATATATATATATATATATATATATATATATATATAATCCGATGAGGCATATTTTAAGGTTTGTCTTATCGTAAATCACTCCGATGGTCAATATGCCAAAATGATGATATGTTTTATAATTTATAATATTGTTTAAAAATGGTAAGTTCACTGATGATATAATATGATCCACAAAATGATAACAAATAATACCTTTCAAAACTAGAATAAATCTTTTCTATTAAGTAAGCGTTATGTACCAATTAAAATGAAACACTACAAATGGGTCAAAGTTCTGGCTTGAGATAAATCTGCAGAGTTCTA
>JAASAO010000513.1:0-80257 GCA_017311375.1 Mytilus coruscus
TAGTATCATATTCACAAACAATTAAAACTATTACATTGAATACATATGAAAATAATAATAAATGTATCATTTGGCTTTAGGGGCTACTCATTAAAACTTACAATAATACTAATCAAAATAACCAAATCAAAAAACACTACCTACTCAACATAATTTTAAATTTATAAAAATAAATTACCTAAATTATGCGATTTTAAGAACAGGTGAAAAATTTATTTTAGAACCTGACTGGTAGAGCCCAGACAGGTATAAATTTGAAAAATGAGAATACCTGCGGTAGATCCCAACAGGTACTTTTAGAACCTGAGTGGTAGAGCCCAGACAAGTATGAATTTTGGAAATGTGAATTCCTGCGGTAGATCCCAACAGGTACTTTTAGAACCTGAGTGGTAGAGCCCAGACAAGTATGAATTTTGAAAATGAGAATTCCTGCGGTAGATCCCAACAGGTACTTTTAGAACCTGAGTGGTAGAGCCCAGACAAGTATGAATTTTGAAAAATGAGAATTCCTGCGGTAGATCCCAACAGGTACTTTTAGAACCTGAGTGGTAGAGCCCAGACAAGTATGAATTTGAAAATGAGAATTCCTGCGGTAGATCCCAACAGGTACTTTTAGAACCTGAGTGGTAGAGCCAGACAAGTATGAATTTTGAAAATGAGAATTCCTGCGGTAGATCCCAACAGGTACTTTTAGAACCTGACTGGTAGAACCCAGACAGGTATAAATTTTGAACAATGAGAATTCCTGCGGTAGATCCCAACAGGTACTATTAGAACCTGACTGGTAGAACCCAGACAGGTATAAATTTTGAAAAATGAGAATTCCTGCGGTAGATCCCAACAGGTACAAAACTAACTTAATTATCACCCTTAAATAAAACAAAGCCTTAATTATTTATAAGATGTATTAATGAATTGGGGGAAAATAATTTCCCTGAAATTAAGTTGGCAATACAAACAAAAATCATAAATTAAAAACAAACACAAAAAACACAAATTGTTAAGAGTAGCCCCTTTTTAAAAAAAAATAATGAAAAATAATTAACATTAAATTAAGGTGTAGCTGGGGAACGGTGGGTGGGCTGAATAAATTTTCAACAAGTAAAAATATGACTGCTAACAGTGCAATGCTCAAACAACAACTGACCATCCTATCAAAATTATATACAGATGTTTCTCTGATTACACCCATACTGTCATCATGCTGTTTCCTATCTATGATCTAATACTTATCCCTTAATCTCTTAATTAAAACAAACTGACAAGCTGACCTTAACATGAAATGAAAATAAAAACCTGGGAAAATACAGACCTAAGGAATTTATCAAAATATGTATAAACTCTAATTTAATTCTTTAAATTTCCATTTATACCTATTACTATCAGAACAGTAGATGTCTCCTATAACACCAACAAGTCTCATATACCATATCACATAGAAACAGTAGATGTCTCCTAATAAAACCTTACAAGTCTCATGTACCATACCACAGTGCAACAGTAGAAGTGTCCTATAGACAATAACTAGTCTCATATACCATACCACATTGAACAGTAGATATCTCCTTACAGACAAAACAAGTCCCATGTATCAAACCACAATTATCTATACTAATATAGATACTAAGAGGGGAAAGGGAAATGTTCTACTTGAATGGAACACTTATTCTGCCATAATGGATATTTTGATATCATACGCAAAACTTTATAATAAAATATTCTATTTTATTAACAAACTAATATACTAAGACACAATTGTATACACAGTATACTAGTATCATATTCACAAACAATTAAAACTATTACATTGAATACATATGAAAATAATAATAAATGTATCATTTGGCTTTTAGGGGCTACTCATTAAAACTTACAATAATACTAATCAAAATAACCAAATCAAAAAACACTACCTACTCAACATAATTTTAAATTTATAAAAATAAATTACCTAAATTATGCGATTTTAAGAACAGGTGAAAAATTTATTTTAGAACCTGACTGGTAGAGCCCAGACAGGTATAAATTTGAAAAATGAGAATACCTGCGGTAGATCCCAACAGGTACTTTTAGAACCTGAGTGGTAGAGCCCAGACAAGTATGAATTTTGAAAATGAGAATTCCTGCGGTAGATCCCAACAGGTACTTTTAGAACCTGAGTGGTAGAGCCCAGACAAGTATGAATTTTGAAAAATGAGAATTCCTGCGGTAGATCCCAACAGGTACTTTTAGAACCTGAGTGGTAGAGCCCAGACAAGTATGAATTTGAAAATGAGAATTCCTGCGGTAGATCCCAACAGGTACTTTTAGAACCTGAGTGGTAGAGCCCAGACAAGTATGAATTTTGAAAAATGAGAATTCCTGCGGTAGATCCCAACAGGTACTTTTAGAACCTGACTGGTAGAACCCAGACAGGTATAAATTTTGAACAATGAGAATTCCTGCGGTAGATCCCAACAGGTACTATTAGAACCTGACTGGTAGAACCCAGACAGGTATAAATTTTGAAAAATGAGAATTCCTGCGGTAGATCCCAACAGGTACTTTTAGAACCTGACTGGTAGAACCCAGACAGGTATAAATTTTGAACAATGAGAATTCCTGCGGTAGATCCCAACAGGTACTATTAGAACCTGACTGGTAGAACCCAGACAGGTATAAATTTTGAAAAATGAGAATTCCTGCGGTAGATCCCAACAGGTACAAAAACTAACTTAATTATCACCCTTAAATAAAACAAAGCCTTAATTATTTATAAGATGTATTAATGAATTGGGGGAAAATAATTTCCCTGAAATTAAGTTGGCCAAATTGAACGAGTAGCATGAGTGAAAGCCCCCAAGAAATGATACATGTACATATATATAGTTTTAACAAAAATAAATTTTATAATGAAACAGGCCTTTGTTAGTCTTGTATGATTTTTAATTTTAGTTTCTTGTGTAAAATTTGGAGTTTAGTATGACGTCCATTATCACTGAACTAGTACAACTTGTATGCAAATTTGTTTAGGGGCCCGCTGAAAAACGCCTCCGGGTGCAGGAGTTTCTCGTTGCATTGAAAACCCATTGGTAGCTTTCGGCTGTTGTCTGCTCGGATTGTTGTCTCTTTGACACATTCCCCATTTCCATTCTCAATTTAATGTATTAAAAATAAGGAACAACACATCCTGCTTTGTGCTTTGGGTCAGTTCTAATGTAACGTATATATAGCAATCAGATGACCATCTACCTAATGTCTGGATAATGTGATCCTCAACCACTGCCGCTGCTGCTGATATAACATCACCAATTCGAAAAGAATGACCACAAAATTACTATCATTATACCCTAATCTGAACAGCAACTCATGCAGCAGAGATATAAATGCATCTCTAGACAAAGGAGGGTATCACTAAAAAATAAATAGGAATCTGGTATAACTCCATAATTTTTTCATACTTGTATATTTCTTCTCATCGAATGGACTGGGTTGAAAATATCATTTTCATAATAGTAATGTTAATACCTTCTCAGCATTCAGATGTTATGTGAAAATTTGGAAAAGTTATGTCTAAATTAATATAGTGAAAAGTGTGTCCTGCCTTGCAATTTAACTACTACATGTATAAGAAAAACTCGCCACATCGGAGAAGTCCAAAACAGCTAGATTAAATGCACACTGCAACATTAAGTCAACACACAAGGGAAAAAAAATAAACTCTTTGCTTTAACACAAGGCACAAATCTTTAAAATTGAGATTTTATAGGTACCCTCTTTGTTAACGTATTCTGAGACTTTTTATATACCTCTTAATAAACACTCTAAGCCTGCACAATTTGTTAAAGAGTCAGGATGCCCTATTCTTAAGTAATTATGCCTAATTCCTGCTAAATACAATTTAATTATAGCATGAGCTAGCTTAAGAGAATCTTGCAATAGGTTACAAAATACATTAAATAATCTTCATCTATTATTGGCACACTATTTATATGCTTCTTACTAGTCATACCATAAACCTTACTAATACTTATGCATAAGGATGCCTAGAAACCTGTGGTAGAACCCACAGGTGAAACAACAATAGCCTGTGGTAGAACCCAGATAGGTAAAAATACTTGAATACTGTAGTAAAACCCTGACAAGTGAGACATATAATAACATGTGGTACGACCCAGATAGGTGAAAAAAAAAAAAAAAAAAAAAAAAAAAAAAAAACAATAACATTTGGTAGACCTTGAAGGTGAAAATCTTGAGACTGCATATAAAATAGAGCAGGTCTGCAAACCTTGCTACATGTATGTGCAATGTATGCAATGTGATACGATGTTTATTGGATTGATTGATTGATTGCTGGTTGCTTAACGTCCCAATGTTCACTGGATTGATTGATTGATTGTTGGTTGCTAAACGTTTCGATGTTCACTAATATTGGAAATATATGAATGTTGAATCCTGCACAGCTGCATCTGCCAGATACCATAACCTGAGTTCACTTCAATGGACTGACAAGTCAGCTAGCACTTCTAGGCGGATTTATAGTTACAATTTCACCTACTATCATTTCTGAGAACCATAAACAGCAAACCAGCTGGGACTATTGTACTATAATAGTCCCAGATTCCTGCTGAAATATAAAACTTAAAGCAGTATCATGTCTTAAACATTTGGTCCAACCTAAACAGGTAAAAACAATATGTGAACCTGTGATAAATCCATACAGGTAAAATCTTGAAAATGTGGTATAACCCTGACAGTTGAAAACATGCAATATCCAGAACCCAGACAGGTAAAATCTTGAAACCTATGGAAGAACCCTGCTAGGTGAGCATTATAAAAACATACATGTGTAAAACACCTGTGGTTGATCAAAGACAAGGTTTTAGATGAAAATTCCTCAGGTAGATTTTAACAAATACTTGGGCTAGACAGTCAGGCACTCAAACCTGCATGCTTGATTGATTGATGTTGGTTGCTTACCGTTCAGTGGCCATGACCTGCATGAAAACCTGATATTAAACCATCAATTCAACTACTTAAAATTCATAGTACGGATGGTCAATCAAATTCTGATAAACTGTTAGTTTTAAAATGGAAACTGAAAATCAAAACTGTCTTGGGGATCTAAAATGTCTTCAAGTTGCCAGATCCGATACTCTGGGGCTCATATGGGTCTCGGTTTTTTAGTAAGTATATACATATATAATTTTCAGATTTCCCCTTTACAAACCCAACAAACATTATGACTATTGCAGCATCTCATAGCTGCGCATCCTCTGATACCTTGAAAATATTACGAATTTCCCAACCTAAGACGATTAGTTTTATCTTACACTTGTGCTTATATGACTGTTGCAAAGCCAGGAGTGGAAAATGTGTTACCACACAGGTTTGGACGAGTATTAGCGAAAAATTTGATACAAAAGAGAGTAATGTTTCTAATAGACCACTCTGCTGCTATATTGTAAAGAGGCATATGAGCTGTACAATAACAGTAGTGATATTCGCAGAACCTATACCTGGGTAATAAGTGGTCATACAATGTATCTACGTGATCCCTCCTATAGAAATCACATTACTTCTTCATCGGGGGAAGACAAGAGCACATATTATATATAAATTATAAGATATATAATATACTAAAAACGTGAATAGACACCCCTATAATAACTGATGAAAACCTAGTTAGCCTAGGAATGGATTTGTAATGTAAAGCCTCCATTGAAATTTCAGTTTTTCAGACCCGGCATAATAAGGGTTGAGTATAAGGAGTTCGTACCTGATGTGATGTTTTCCTCAGTTGGGGAGAAAGGCAGTCATTCAGCTGCATATCACCTTGTATTCCGAACACCACACACTTCCTGGTTTTTCTACTAGCTGCAGTCTCTGATATAGAATTCCTAGTGAAGGCTGCATATCCTGATCCTTCGTATGTATGTAGTAGGGATAAATTTCTCCAATCGTTGACATTGTCACATCATAAACTTCCGGTTGAAGTGAAAGTAGAAAAAATCGGCTGCTTTATGTCCTGTCAAGTATTCTTATTCTTATAAGATTTGATGATTACTATAACTTCCGTTCGGTGATGAAACATAACATTTCCACTAAAGCCTGGTTGAATAAAGTATGGAGGCCAAGTTAATAAATTTCTTCTGTCCATTTTTAAATAATGAAGTGGAATTCGAAACCACGTGGTCCTCTTGTGTACTATCTGATGCATTGTGGGATCGCGCACTACTTTATAAGGTGTAGCTGAATTTATCTGCTAATAACAGAATATGTCCACCATTTCGATTATATTATCATAATTGGTAATAAAGTCTTGAAAAGCAATATTCTGACTAGCACCTTTTCCTGCATTAAACGGTACTATTATTCCATAGATAGTTCCGTAACTGAATAAGTCTTAAACATGTCTTTTATAACTAAGTTGATAATGAAATGAATAATTAACAGCATCTTTAGAAGCAGGTACAAATATCAATATCCATGTTACAAACATCAACTTCAATACAAGAAGTTTCTAAATGTCCCATTTAAAGTGTTAAGTCCGGTTTTGATTTGCATCAAAAATTAATATAGCTATTTTCAAGAAAATGGAAAGTAATTCCCTGAATAAATTTTCAACAAGTAAAAATATGACTGCTAACAGTGCAATGCTCAAACAACAACTGACCATCCTATCAAAATTATATACAGATGTTTCTCTGATTACACCCATACTGTCATCATGCTGTTTCCTATCTATGATCTAATACCTATCCCTTAATCTCTTAATTAAAACAAACTGACAAGCTGACAAGCTGACCTTAACATGAAATGAAAATAAAAACCTGGGAAAATACAGACCTAAGGAATTTATCAAAATATGTATAAACTCTAATTTAATTCTTTAAATTTCCATAATTAAAGTTCTGTAAAACTAAATTAACAGCGAACATTTATTCTTTGCAGATCCTACAGCTTGCATATGACAACTATGAACGAGACACAGAATGTGTAGAACTACAAGTACCAGACAGTACCACAGAACCAGAACCCGAACTGCCAACCTCCAATACATCCAAAGTTACCATGGTTACACAGACAACTCCACCACCATCTCCAAAGTCAGTAAAACACAGGAAATGCCAATCCTACCTCCGTCCACAACAACGTACCAGGAAACATCAAACAGATCTTAAAATTACACAACCTTCAGCAACATACAGTACAATTGCTACTCAGACTGATGATGACATTACAAAATGTACATGTGCCAGTATTGTAACTACAACAACTAACATCAATTCAGCCCAAAACTCTGATGACGATGAGGTTTCCAGCAATGCAGATAGTGATGAGGAGTACCAACCCTCAGATGATGACCAGAGGTATGTAGTACTATGTATAATTTTTTTTTTGAAATAGCATATATATCAATTGATCAACCTGTTTAAAAAACAGGCTCCCTAAGCCGCTTCCAGTCTCTTTGAAACATTCGTCAATTCCATTCTCAATTTTTGAAAATTTATATACTTAATTAAATATGTACATATAAAAAAGAAGATGTGGTATGATTGCTAATGAGACAACTCTCCACAAAAGACCAAAATGACACCGAAATTAACAACTATAGGTCACCATACGGCCTCCAACAATGAGCAAAGCCTCTACCGCACAGTCGGCTATAAAAGGCCCCGAAATGACAATGTAAAACAATTCAAACGAGAAAACTAACACATATGTTTTTAAAAAATAAATCAGGAAAACAAAATATAAATAAAAAATCCCAGAAAAAAAGTTGCAATACTGAGGACAAGAAATAGTAAATTTGATAAATTAAATTTTTTAAATTGTTTTCTTTCAAGGACTTTTGTGAGGCTTATTTAAAATATTATTTGTTTTTTATTAAGATGTTTAAAAGTGTTTCATTTCCTTACTGTTTAATAATGTTCTGGATTAACATGTGTCAAGTATCATGCTAAAAGCACCAAACAAAAAGGAGAAATTTTGCTTCATTTTGTATGTAGGTTGAAATTTAACATGTAAAATGAACATGTAAATTTTAATGTATGTGCATTTGTCATTTCATACCATATTGAAACAATTCATTTAGTTTACCAAAAAATGTATATAATTTTCATCCAAAAATAAGGTCTGAGGACCATCCAGTGTGTAAGTATTTGATGGAATTCATATTAATATCACATGCAATGTAATACTATATTCCTTTTTCAGTTCTGATGATGACGGCGATGACAATGGTGAACATAAAAACTACCGTCTTAATGCAAAAGCAACCCCTGAAGAACAGAAGCAGTTCCTTGTAAGCGAGTCAGCCCTAGCAGAGTTATTGTCCGTGTGCAGATATTGCAGTAGTGAAGCTGTTCCGGTGATTCAAGTATCCAAGGGTACCCTTATTGTGACAAACTCTATCTGTGTAAATGGACATTTGTCCATCTGGAAAAGCCAGTCCAGCCACAACAACCTACCATGGAGCAACTTAATGACAGCTACAGCCATTATGTTGAGTGGGTGCAATGCAACATCAGTTCTCAGGATGTTTGACCACCTCAATGTCCAGATGTTTTCTATGAGGACTTATAACAGACTACAGTCTTTATATGTTTCACCAGCAGCTACCATGGCCTGGGATGCCGAACAGTCCAGTTTGCTAGAGCAATTGAGAGGGTCTGATGTAATATTAGGAGGTGATGCAAGGTGTGATTCCCAGGTTATTCTGCCAAGTATGGATCGTACACCTAATGGATCTACAGACAAAGAAAATCCTTGACTTCCAATTGATACAGGTAAAATATGATTTCATCATTTAAATGTTTACATAAATAAAATTAACAGAAATCTTGTAAAAACAAGAAGATGTGGAATAATCGCCAATGAGACAACTCTAAACCAGAGAACAGATGACAAGGAGTGAACTATAAGTAACTGTACAGTGAGTCTTCAACAATGAGGAAAAAATACTAAGAAAAAAACTAAATCAAATAAATTTATATTTCTATTTTGATTCTATAAATTTTTCTAGATGCTGTTATATATATATATATATATAAATATATATATATATAATTAGAACTTTATGTCTATTTGATATACCATATATTTTATTTTGTTTTGTAGAGCAACGAGGTGAAAGGTTCAACGCACATGGAACTAGAGGGCCTAAAGCGTGCTCTTGGATTTCTTAAAGACTATGTAAATATTAAAGAAGTTGTGACAGACAGACACTCATCCATCAAAAAATACATGAGGATCAGCCAGGGCGACAAAAAACATCTTTTTGATGTATGGCATGTAGCTAAAGGTAATCAAAATGTATATCTGTAAAAATCATTCCAGGTTTTATCCATCAGATAGAAAAGACAAATAAAGCTAATGCAAGATATAACATACCAAAAGCAAAGAAAAAAAAATGATGACAGATTGACCGATATTATAAAATAATTCCAATTTCTGCGTTCATAAAAAGATTATGACCTTTAAATTTGGTATTGACTTATGTTATTAATGTATATAATTATGAAAAATTAACCTATAGATATAGGAAGATGTGGTATGAGTGCCAATGAGACAACTCGCCATCCAAATAACAATTTATAAAAGTAAACCATTATAGGTCAAGGTACGGCCTTCAACACGGAGCCTTGGCTCACACCGAACAACAAGCTGTAAAGGGCCCCAATATTACTAGTGTAAAACCATACAAACGGGAAAACCAACGGTCTAATCTATATAAAAATAAGAGAAACGAGAAACGCGTATAAATTACATAAACAAACGACAACTACTGTACATCAGATTCCTGACTTAGGACAGGTGCAAACATTTGCACCGGGATTAAATGTTTTAATGGTACCTATGTTCTATTTTGAAAATTTCACTACAGCATGCATAATTATAAAAAAGAGGATGTACGTGGTATGATTGCCAAGGATACAACTCTCCACAAGAGACTAACGGACTATAAAATTAACAACTATAGTTCCCAGTAATGGATAGCCTTCAACAATAAGCAAAGCCCATACCTGTATAGTCAGTTTCAACAGAGGGTCCATAGTTATCAAAGGCATATGTGATGAATACAGAGCCTTGTTTTGTCACAAAAAAATAATTCATTTATTATTGTGAGCCGTTTACCCTAATTGTTAATGTTTATGTTGTCATTTTGGACATAGTTTTTAATATTTTCTTTCTTATTTCAAATTACAGGTGTTTCAAAGAAGTTAGAAGCTGCAGCAAAAAAGAGTGAAGGCAAAGACATCCGCCCATGGATTAAATCCATTGTAAACCATATATACTGGATTTCCTCTTCTTGTGGAATGGATGGGGATTTGAAAGCAGCCAAGTGGTTGTCCATCATGAACCACATGTGCAACAAGCATGAAGGGCATTCCAGCATCTATCCAAAGTGTGACCATGGCGAATTATCGCAAGACCGTCAATGGCTTGTAGAAGGTATTTATATTAAATTAAATGTACCTGGTATATATTATTTGTTTAAAAAGAAAGACATGTAAATGATGAATTTAAGTAGACAAGCACAATATCCATGTCAGTTTTTGGACTAAATATTTTTTACAGATACAACACTTGAAACATTCAATGAAAGATATTGAAAACACTAAAACAGTGTACTCATACCTTTGTTTCCGTCAGCAAAATTTATAAAGTTAGTAGGACACAGGTGCCTTTGTTATAAGTAGACTAGTAACAGAGTTATTTCCCTTATCATTTCTAACAAGATTTGTCTTTCTTGTTCCATTGATATATTTATTAAACATTATTCTGCAATTATTTTTGAGCTACTAAATATACATTTTTTTAAAGGTTATCTAAAATTGTTATTTTAGGTTCTGTGCCATATAAGAGAATGAAAGCTGTTGTTGAGAGCAAATACCTTCTGACAGATGTGCCAAAGTTATCCCCAGTATACCAGACCTATGCCTTGGAGGTTTTCCATTCTGTGGTGAACAACTTTGCACCAAAGAGCACCCACTTTTTCTACTCATCTATGCTTGCACGGTAAATATTTGATTTTATTTGTTGTTTGAAATTTAAATTTTATTAATTTTTAACCTAACAAAACTTAATTTTATTTTAAACATCTCGACTAATAAATGTTGAAATCACTTTCAGATTGTGTGTTGCAGCATTGCACTACAATGAGAACTGCAACAGAGATAGAGCTTATACAAAAGATGGTGTGCAATGCTTCAGCATGGTTTATCCCAAAGCAAAGAAAGGCAAAGAAGCTGTAGTTAAATCCAGACCTTCACCAGCTACATATGGTATGTATTAAAATCCAAGTTGTGGTTATTAAAAAAGATAAGAAGATGTATGATTGCAAATGAGACAATTACAGCCTTCAACAATGAGGAAACAATACTGTATGATCAGCTTAAAAGGGCCCTGACATCAAAAATATGAATCAATTAAATTGAGAAACTATTGGCCTAATTTTAAACAACATCATTCACATAAAACAATTTAACAGACATATAGTATGGTATGCAACAAAGAGCTAACATATTTTTTTAACCAAGTGATCACAGCTTGTACAGGCTTTGCTAAAGGATGTCAGTAAAACACTCAATGCATCAATTCATTTTTATTGAGTAAAATTAAGAATAACAATATAATACTTGCAGTACACAAAATTTGAAAATAATATTGACTATTTTTTGTAGATTATGTTTTGTTGATCAAACAAGCTGTTGTTTCAGAAGGAGCATGACTGCTCTTTATATTCAAATGCTGCAGGGGATGTACAGATTCTTCAAAACCACTTTCCAGTCAGTTTAACACAGACATTCGAGCCATTCCAAAAGGCAGACCTCATTTAGAGACACAGGTCCAGATTTCAACGATAGAAGAAAATTATTGAGAACAGTTAAATGTTGTATGCACATTGGAAATTATTAAGGAAATCTATAATTTTCGCAGGAGGGGGGTGTTAACATCAATTTGTCTTCCTAGTCTTGTGATAAATAAAAAATACATTTGACCAGCAGTTAGATTGCAGTTAGATTGTTCTACAGGAAGAATGTCAGAACAAGTGTAATGATTTTGTATGATATGCAGTGGATGTTCTGTAAACTTTTACATGTGAATTATATTGATGAGTTTTGCAGGCTTTTTTCATGTTGATTATTGTGAAGGAATGTCAACCTTGATTTTTGTTTAGCATTGAAAAACCAAAACTTGTTATAAGGTACACCTTTATTTATTTTATTTATTCTTTAAAACAGGATCTACTGTGCAAAGACAAAAAGTCAATGTTTTTATTAATACAAGTGTTTCATTCAGAATAAATAGTTACAAAAAGTAATCAGTCCAAACTTAATTTAAACAACTGCATATTTGAAGCCACAGTATTCTTCAGATGGGAAACTGTCCCTAATTTTTTCACAACACATGCAGGCAAGATCTTTCTGTTGTGACTTCAAGGCGATGCCATATCCACTGCACAAATCTTCTATATGCCATAAACCTATATTTCCTACAAAACAAAACATCAATTATATTCATATACAACTTTCAGTACCTTACTCTAAACTGATATGTTAATATATTCATCAAGCATACAATGTAAGTTATAAAGAAATATTTCTTATTAACATTTTTTTTCATTTTCGAAAGACCGAAACATTTTAATTCCGTTGTACCAGTCATTTTGTATTGTATTAAGGTTAAAAAGAAATATTTAGGATTGATAAATATTACCGAAGGTGTACTGCCATGTATATATTTTCTACGTTTGTATATTATTATAATGACACGAAAGAACTTGGGCCTTTCTACATGTTCAATATGCTTTGAAATATATTATGTATAAACAAATTGTATCTGTGATATTTGAATTATGAATTTATCTGTGATATTAAATTATTATTTAATTCATGTTATTTTCTTTATTAAATGGTCAATGATTGTACTTACTCTATGTACAATTAAAAATGTTGAAGTCACTAGTATTGTCTCGAAAACAGTGAATGATCATCATGAACATGGATCAATAAAACAATAACTGATTTGAAATTGGTACATCTTGAACAAGAACCTAGCCTACTACTATCATGACTTATTTCAAAACTTACTCATTGATGGGTTCATTGTCGTCAAAGGGACCAACATGCTCCATGTATGCATACATGCTGACTTGCAACACGTGACGGTTTAAGCAGTTTGCAATAAAGATCTCATGCTCTGTAATGCAGTTTAAGTCATCTGGTTGCATTAAATAGCTTACAGCTGATATGTCTGAACAGCATACACATTCATCTGCTGTTGTCATGGAATGGCAGTTTCCACAATCACACCTATAACATGGAAAGAAAAAAACTTATTTATATGAAACCAACATTACACAAAACACAACATAGAAAATGTTCAAACGCAAGAGTATGTTTCACAAATAAACTTTTGGTCAAGGTTGATCATAAGCAGGTGCGGATCCTAACCCAGGATAAAAAGGGGGGCCAACTATGTGTCCCATTCAAATGAATTGATTGTGGAGGTATATATATCTTGAATTAAACTCTATAAAAAAAACAATATATCATATAAATGTGGTGATTTCTAATGCATATATACATTGGTATTTTATGCTCATCAAATCTAATAATATATATATATATATAAAGAGTATATATGGACATTATTTTCTTCCCATTGCCCAAATTTTATTACTATTGACAGAACTTCTAGTGACTGGTTTACCCCAATACTTCTTCAGGTGTTTTGTTTATACAATATAACATGGATAATATTTTCTTCCCACTGCCCATTTATTATCTTTGACAGTTCGTAATGTCGTATATAAGTGAAGCTGTAACTGTATTTCAGAAGAAGAAAACGTCGATGTATATATAGTGCCTGTGCGTTGTTCCAGGGCAGAGCACAGGGTACCCTGTGGGCAGAGTGAAACAAACTATTTTCGATGGATATATTAATCGTAAAAATCAGAAATTTATATTTTCTTAATTGTTATAAATGCATCTGCCATTAATAAAACATTGAAAGTGTTGGATTTCAAATATATTTATCATACGAACCAATTTGTGTTTACAAGGCAATCGGCATTGCTTGAAAGATCGTCAATGTCGGACTCTTCGGATGACGAATTTATATCTTCTACTTGATTATTTTCAACAAGTAACGGCTCAAACTGATACGGTCGAATATCTAAAGTTTGAGAGTTGTCTTGAAAACTGCTGTCAACACCGTCCATTATTTTTCGTGTTTGTTATTTTAAATGTTGATGTCATCTTTTGTTTAGTACTTAACAATATATTTTTTTTCAATTTACAATAAAAAGATTCATGGGCATGTGCAAATCACTTCACATATTACTCCATCTGAATTTCTTCCGTTAATTCTTAATTTTTAATCCAATTGTTTGGAATATAAATGTTCTTCTTTCTTTCAAAACTTTGATCCTTAGTTTGTAACCAGTGTGTAAGAAAAGTATTCCTTTTGACATTTTAGTCAATTTCAACCCATTTATTCTAATATATGAACATTTCAAATCTGTCTCCTTGTTTAACATTGCTAAGCAAGTGCATGCCAATACGTACAATGTTTCCCCTTTTCGGTCTTTAATTGTCAGAATATTGCTCATTCCAAACCTACTCTACACCTCTTCCACATTTAAAATTTTATTAAAAACACTGCAGAGAGGAGATCCTTTCATTTTATTTCTTCACAATTTTGTTTTTTGGCTTTTTCTTCCAATACGGATTGACTCAAAAATTCCTCATCCTCATCCTCAAACATAGTAAACTTTTGTCTCGCCTGCGAATAAGGTCGCAGTATGCGAGACATAGAGATTACAATCCAGCGGCGGTAGCGGCTTTTGTATAAAGCATCATATGGCAGAAAACCTGGATGCTTCATACGTTGTATGCAAGTACCTTATTAATTATATCACAAGGTTTCCGTCTGTCATATGTCTATTATCCTTGACCTGATTTTAATGGTTCAGCGACTGCTTGAAAAAAACATAGGTTTTTTTTTCATGCGAATTGTTCATGGTTCATTGGTCAATGAAAAGTTTTTGTGTTTTGGTTTGTGTTTCAAGTACTATAAGCAATAGGTCAACTGTATTTGGTGTATGGAATTATTGCAAAGACCAGACAAGACAATTTATTACAACTTAGGCACACGTATGGTGCTACAAGAGGATAACAATTATACATTAACAATTACATAATTAAACAATAAATAAATTAGCGATATCATACAGTAGAATTGAAATATACAATATTTGGTTGATTTTTGGCAATATTTTGAATTGCAACGTGAATAAAATTTTATTTTAATACTACATTGTAACATAATACAAATTATGAAAATATCTTTTCTAAATGTCTTAAAAACGTGCACAATTTTGTTACAACTGGCAGATTACAGTGTGAAAATAGACCTATAAATTTTAATTAGGAAGGATTCTTTGTGTAATATGTAGGTATATACCTTTCTCTTAATGAAATATTTTTTCATTGGTACATGTATAAACATTATGATATTCGCCACCAATCGCAGTGACGGCATATACGATCCTGTTTTGGTGCATTTTTCCACCGACCAACTTCAATGGGGATTTTGATATTTGAACATCTAAATCTACTGTAGATATAACGATCTGCCACCTTTAAGATTGAGTAAATATTGCTCTAAACAAAAAATAGTTTTGTATGACGCATAAAACACACCTCTTGACGAGTTTGTCATATCAGCAAATAGACGCTGTCCGATTTGGTCATGGTGTACATTCTGTCTAGCTTTCATCATTGCCATTGGCCTTGTCCTCATTTCATGGTTCATTGGTCAATGTTAAGCTTTTGTGTTTTTAGTCTGCAATACTAATAGCAATTTTTCAGCTGTATTTGGTGTTTGCTGACAAAATCTTATGGTTCTAGGTCAGAAGTGCTATAGGCCATTTTAAGGCAATGACAACCTCTATCTGTGGTTTAATGGCCCACGTGGAGAATCTCTTAGTTTGGTCAGCCGGCAACAGTTAATTTTGACTTTGTGATATACCGGGGTTTCCCCTCTTCCCTATGCTGACAAATTCGTACGGGTCTAGGGCGTAAATGCTATGAGCCATTTTAAAGGCAATGCCTACCTCTACCTCTGGTATCGTGGCCCACGTGGAGAATCTCTTAGTTTGGCCAGCCGACAATAGTTAATTTTTAAATTGCGATATACAGGGATACCCCCATTCCCCTACCGTATGCTGACAAACTGACGGGTCTATGGCATGAGTGCTACGGGCCATTTTCAAAGGCAATGCTTACCTCTGAATGGCAATAACCTGATTATGTTTAGACTCTGATTGATCTCCGTAGTTTTGAATAATGTTAGGTCATTGATAAAGTAACTGTTAGATTTTATTTGTTCTGCTTTTTTATTTAATGGTTAGACTACTTGTTTATCTGGTCTGTTTAAAATAGTAGATTAACGATCATATTTGTGATATGAGATGGGACTATATTCGTACACAACATATGGCAATTAATTCCTTTTAAATCCTTTTAGTTTACGTTAAATGTATAATTGTTAAATGTTCAAATACTTCAAGAAGTCAGAGATATTTATAAGAACTGTTCTATTTGATTTTAATTTGTCCGGGGGAAATGTCCCGTTTTAAAGATATATAATTATGCCTATTTCATCTCTTTCGTTCAATTTTTTTATTTATAGTAAACTTTAAATTTCAATATTTAATCATCCCTTTATTTATCATTGTTTCAGTTTACATTATTTCATTTATCACATAAGTTTTAATGAATTGTTTCTTGGTTTTATGTTTATTGAAGCATTATCTTTTCTATTTACTTTCATTTTAAATGTTGTTTAAAGACGCGGACCTTGAAGAAAACTAATAGTTAATTTTAAGATTGATTAAGTAGAAGAAACCCTTTGACTTGCCTATTTGAAACAATATCAAATATAAACAAAAAAACGTTATTTTATCATAATAATCGATTGTTTCTTGCAACACTTCATCGAACGCAAGTCATCTCATGAATATTATTGATGGCTCATGAATATCATTGAAGGCCTCATGAATATCAACGCTGGCTGTTATCAACGGCTAGCTTCACACTTGTATAACAACTGATTATGGCAAGCCGTTTTACTTTTATTCTTACTTCAAGATATCTCATAAAATAACAAGATATCTTATATAATATATAAGATATCTTATAAAATTTATAAGATATCTTATATACTTTATAAGATACACTACAATCTGCTCAGAGTCTGAAAAGATCATATTTTGTGCTCGACCAGTAAAGTCGAGCACAGATTTTACTCGACTAGTCTCGACATTATCTCGACAGTACTTAACTGTACTCGACTTTGGTCTCGACTTTACTTAATAAGTCTGATTCAGTACTTGATGATCTTGATGCAGTCTAAAATGGTCTCGACCAGTCTCGACCAAGTCTCGACCAGTCTCGACCAGTCTCGACCTGTCTCGACTAGTCTTGACCTTCAAATTTAGTCTTGACTGGTCATAATCAGCCCATCTAACTAAATTAAATATTGATCTTACAAAATTCCAGGTTATTTGGTAGTTTGGTTCATTGCTGTGAAATTAGAGAATTTAATTAATAGGTGAAAAAAGCAAGAATTTTCAATTTTGATTAAATTCAGATAGTCATCTTTAATTATTTTTGTAACTTTTTCAAATAAAATTGGATTTTCATAAAACTCTACAGCTATCTCAATTATACATTGATCTTACAGAATGCCAGGTTGTTTGGTAGTCGGTTTATTGCTGTCAATAAATAAGATAATGTCTAGATTAGTCGAGAATAATCTGTGCTCGACTTTACTGGTCGAGCACAAAATAAGGTCTTCTCAGACTCTGAGCAGTTTGTAGTGATATCTTATAAAGAAAATTATATTAGATATCTTATAATGTATATAAGATATCTCATATACTATATAAGATATCTCATATAATTTATAAGATATCTTATATAATCTTGTTAGTTTATAAGATATCTCATATAATTGTCTTGATTGGATATCTTATAAACTTTATTAGATGTCTTATAAACTTTGTAAGATATCTTATATACTTTATAAGATATCTTATAAACTTTAGAAGATATCTTGTAAAGTATATAATATATATCATTAGGTTTATAAGATATCTTATATCATTTTGTTTTATAAGATATCTTATAAACCTAATGATATATATTATATACTTTACAAAATATCTTCTAAAGTTTATAAGATATCTTATAAAGTATATAAGATATCCAATCAAGACAATTATATGATATATCTTATAAACTATATTAGATATCTTATAAACTATGTTAGATATCTGATAAAGTTTATTAGATATCTTGAAAATAGAATAAATAGTAAAACGGCTTGCCATAACTGATAAATTAAATTCAAAGTGAAAAAGGAAATGGAAAAACATTAAATTTTTCTCAAAATAAGACACGTACATTTCGTTTTACTTCAAAACAAGACATTCGTTGCACCCTTCAGGATCGTTAATCATGATTGTTATTATTTCATTAAATTAAAAGCCTTTGCCTATAAACATAATCAACATTGATCCCTTTTTTTGGAAGAATGATCCAGGAAGGAACATCTGTGATTTTCAGTCATGTCAATATAAAGCTCTGTGTTGAAACAAGGTATATTTTTAATGCTTGTTAAATAAAACCAGCTATAGTGATTCGGAAAGAGTGCAATAATGAGTACCGTTGTTTAAGAAAATATATGGTTTTTCGAATCACTTCTGTTTGTTCTATGAATTGATTTATTTTCTTTATTTTCTAATAAATTCCTTCTTTAATGTAAATAACTATACATGTTACAGTCTTAGATCCCTGCTAGCTTTGAGTTCCGGTTAAAATATCCACTTTGTTTGTATAAGTGTGTGTTTAACTTTTTCTGACAAAATTGATTAAATTTTTTGTATCAGGTAGCACTTATCCAAAGTTGGTATTCATTACTTAATCATATTTCTATATTTTTGAGGTAAATAAAGAGAAGTATATTGTTATTGTTTATGATTCTGTTTTATTGTATAGATTGTTCCTTGTCTTACCATGGAAGTATTATATTGACTCCTTTCATTTTATTTCCATGGTCTTACAGAATACCGTTTTTCTAATGAAGACTGTTTCTGGCGAACACAATTCTATTCCTGGTATCTATGGTGAGTTTGTTTAAATGTAACGGCAGCAAAATTGGATATTCATTTCGTAGTTAAAATAGAAGCTGTCGTGGAGAGCTGAAAATAAAATAAACTTCTTTATGAATGATTTATAAGTATTAAAGAAGAACAAAATTATTCTAAATATAAAAATTGTAAGGTTAGCAACATTTCACTTAATTTAACTTAATTGATGTATTTTGTCTGTAAATATCAAGTTAAATATGCTCTTGAGCTAATACTAAGATTGCAGCAATCAAGAACACAAAGTGGGCTGTTCTGCTTGTTGTTTATCTCACAAACTGTTTATATTTTTGGCTTTACCAACTTTCAGTATCTAGCGTACTCAATAAAAGTTAATCAAAAACACGTGTCTCGGGCGTATCTGATGAAGGTTAATCCAAAACACGTGTCTCGGGCGTACCTGATGAAAGTTAATCCAAAACACGTATCTCGGGCGTACCTGACGAAGTTTAATCCAAAACATGTGTCTCGGGCGTACCTGATGAAGGTTAATCTAAAAACACGTGTCTCGGGCGTACCTGATGAAGGTTAATCCAAAACACGTGTCTCGGGCGTACCTGATGACGGTTAATCCAAAACATGTGTCTCGAGCGCATCTGCTGAAGGTTAATCCAAAATACGTGTCACGAGCGCACCTGATTAAGGGAAAACTAGCAATCATAATATATTGAAACCACTGTTACAAACCCTTATTCAAACCAATACAAACTTACAGCTATTATTTCGGATATTGCAAGTCACAGACTTTTCAAACCAGTTCGCATTGGAAAAGATGAAAAAGAGAAAAGATCTTTTCTTAAACTTTCCTTTGCCAACAAAGGTCTCGATCGCGTCAACTTAGGCAATATCCTTCATCATAAATTAGTTCAGTCGAAAATACCTCCTTATTTTAAAGATCAGTCTGTACCAATAATTTCTTATACCTATACCAAACCAATTGCAACTAAAATTTTCAATTACAAACACGTTTTGCAGGATCTCAACATTGACGACTTCAAGTCTAAACCTCCTGATTGCACCTGTGCTAGTTCCCAATTCACATATAATCCGGCTGGCCACGTTATTACCGGAGACCTCAACATTGTCAATAACACTTCCTGCGAAATTTGTTATCCAAAGGTCCGAAATATCGTGAGGCTTAATCCATCCATTGGAAATACAACTTCAAAATACTGATGGATTCAGTCGAGGATTATGCCAGGCAATGGGCTAAATGCGAGAAAGAAGATGTAGATACTCTTTCCGAATGGATTAAGGCTGTGAGGTCGTTGATACAAATCCGAATTAAGAAACTAAATGGGCATATCAATACCCACGCTACATCAATTTTTAAAGACCCAAATGTTGCAAAGCACTTGTCCTACCTTCATGACAAATATGTTGTTGTCCCCGCAGATAAAGCCCCAAACAACATCGTTTTGTGTGTAAATATCATTACATAAACTGCTTGATAAATGAATTAGGTATTGACAATTCACTTGGAAACTCAACATATACCCTCACGACACTTACCAAAGAGGAAATCCTGGATAATCATAGGTCTGTTCTATGTTCCTTTAGAATTTCAACCAAAGATGAAGAACTGGATCTTCCATCACTGTATTGGATACCTAAACTACATAAGTGTCCTTACAAACAACGGTATATTGCTGGGTCTTCCAAATGCTCCACGAAACCTCTTTCTAAATTATTAACATCTATTTTATCAGCAATCAAAGCCGGGCTCCAAAGTTATTGTGAAACTGCCTATTCTAGAGGTGGCGTGAATCAGATGTGGATACTAAAAAATTCCAAAGATCTTTTAGAGTACATACAATCTAAGACTCTCTCATCTTGCAATAGTATTAAAACATTTGACTTTTCTACACTTTACACAAGTATTCCCCATTCCAAACTAAAGACAAATTGAAAGAGTTGGTATTACTTTGATTCATTAAAAGAATGGCGAACGTAGATACAAGTATCTTGTCTTGGAGAGGATAAATCCTACTTTATAAAGAATCACACTGATTCAAACAAAAATTCTCTGAAACTGACATTATCAAGATGCTTGATTTCTTGATTGACAACATATTTGTTACGTTTGGAGGACGTGTTTTCAACAGACTGTCGGAATTCCAATGGGAACCAATTGTGCCCTCTTCTTGCCGACTTGTTTCTTTATTATTATGAGGCTGACTTCATACAGGAACTTCTTAGGAAGAAAGATAAGAAGTTAGCAATATCCTTTAACTTCACGTTCCGCTATATAGATGATGTTCTCTCACTAAATAATACAAAATTTGGTGACTATGTTGAACGAATCTATCCCATCGAACTAGAGATAAAGGATACTACAGATACAGTTAAGTCGGCCTCATATCTTGACTTACATCTAGAAATTGACAATGAGGGTCGGTTGAAAACAAAACTTTACGACAAAAGAGATGATTTCAGCTTCCCAATTGTGAACTTTCCATTTCTATGTAGCAACATTCCAGCAGCGCCTGCATACGGAGTATATATCTCCCAGTTGATACGATATTCCCGGGCTTGTGTTTCCTATCATGATTTCCTTGATAGAGGATTGCTGCTCACAAGGAAGCTATTAAACCAAGAGTTCCAAATGGTGAAGTTGAAATCATCCCTTCGTAAATTTTACGGACGCCATCACGAGTTGGTTGACCGTTATGGAATAACCGTTTCACAGATGATATCGGATATGTTCCTTATGTCGTAACTACAATACCCTTCCCTTTTCACGAATGTGACTTACCGAATTAGACTATTTACCGGATTTGTAATAACATAAGCAACACGACGGGTGCCACATGTGGAGCAGGATCTGCTTACCCTTCCGGAGCACCTGAGATCACCCCCAGTTTTTGGTGGGGTTCGTATTAGTTAGTCTTTAGTTTTCTATGTTGTGTCATCTGTACTATTATTTGTCTGTTTGTCTTTTTATTTTTGGCCATGGCGTTATCAGTTTGTTTTCGATCTATGAGTTTGACTGTCCCTCTGGTATCTTTCGTCCCTCTTTTGAGATTGGAGTCTAATGCACCTGGCACAATACAGGCTCAATGATCACTTTAGATGAACAACCTGCCCTATTTCGATTCGTCCAACTCGGGTTAGTAGAGTTTGTCAATTTTACTCGAGTTTTAATCCAATCTCCCTCCCCCCAAGTTTGACCTGTTTAACTTGACATCAACTCCGGAGTGAGGCAGGTTTAGTAGATTTACAAAATGGCAACAAATAAGGACAAGAGCCATTTGGAGGCGAAAAGAATCGGTGACGGTAAGGGCTTGAACTATTTTGAGAGTCACTCAAGTAGAATTTTCACTTCGATTCGGGAATATTGCGCACATGCGCATTAGCACTGATTTTATAACTCTTGTAAAAGAACTAAAATACCCCCCCCCCCACCACCACCATCCCCTCGAGTTTGACCTTTTTAACTTGACATCAACCCTGGAGTGGTCAGTTTAGTAGATTAACAAAATGGCGACAAATAAGGACAACAGCAAAGAAAAGTATGATACAGATTGAATGAAAGTTTACAATTTACATGACATATACAGCCACAGGAATTCATTTTTTGGTTGTTTTTGGGCATTGAAAAATATTTTTCTTGTGTAAAAAATGTCGGTGATGTTTATGAGGGTCTAGATTCTAGGGCCTGTATTCTTTAATGTGTTTAGTCCATTTTCCTCTATTCTTTATACTTTTTGCCCATTATTCTCTGTTGTGTTAACCTTCATCCAGACCCTCGTTTATCAATAGAACAAAAAAAAAATGTAAATTCGTTGCTTTGAAGTAAAAGGTGAATTTATTTCAAATATCCACTCCCTTTTCTTATGGGACGACGGGGCAAGGTGATGAAATGAATACAATCGCCTGGTTAGAACTGGAAATGAATAAATGATAAAAGTTCTTTAATCTAATTTTAATTACAAACTTGAACATAAAGTTTTCTATTGTCGACATCAATAAAAAGAAAATTAACCACCGCTGCTATATATTTATATCTTCCATTTTTAGTGTAAGCCGAAAAACACAGTCGTTATATTCCGAATACTACGATCACTCCATTTGGAGGCGGAGAGAATCGGTGACGGTAGGGTTTGAATTATTCGAGTTATTTTGATAGTCACTCGAGTATAATTTTCACTTCGATTCGAGAATATTGCGCACATGCGCATTAGCACTGATTTTATAACTCTTATCAATAAAACTACCATGGTATGGCCTAGTAACTATATAGCCGTCAATGAATCGAATACGGGTCGTCATCATTATTCATGTTAATTGGTGAATAAACGTTAAGCACAGGAAGAAGTTGTATGTAACACTCACCTGACAACTGATGAGTAATCATGATAGCGACTGTGAAATTTGTATTATAGGACTCCCATCAAAACTGGAAGTGATATCAGATATTGCGGAAGAGTCTAGCTTACGCAATTAAACAAACATTAGTGCGGTGACGGAATAGGAAAAATCGATTATTAAAAGAGTTTAATTTCACATCAGGGTATACGGCTAAAAATTGGCACAGTACTAGAAAAATGATTCAACTTGAATTTAAGATTGGTCGTCAAAAAGTCGTATGGTGCAGTTTTTTTTATTTTAGCTTTTAGCCAGCAAATTTGACTTCAAATGCAGATCATTAGTGGCATGCAGTTTGGCTTTTTATTCAAACGCTGCCCTCAAATATCTTTCTTTTTTGTTTTATTCAAACATCACACATAATGTTCTATGCATTAGGCGAAAAAGATAATTCTAAAAGCCTTTTGATGACAAATTATGAAGGTAAACATTTCTGTAAACTGGAAAAAATGTGTGTTTCACCTGATTCCAACATCATATAATAAAGCGCTGATGAATGGATTATATCATAAAGACTATAAAGTAATAAAACTGCAATTTTTCTATTCATGTATATAAATTTTTATGAGGTAAGATTGTAAAAAACGATATTTTCTAAACTTTCAAAAATCTCTTCTATTCCATCATTAACATAAAACAATTCCGGATAGTTGTGTCCCGTCCATGATTGGGCTGAATACATAGTTTTCCTCAAATATTTTGGACTTGATATTTCTTGTTTTTGTTGATGTTTTATTATTTTGTTGAATTATTTGGGTGTCCGTTATTCTTTTTTGAGGTTGTGTTGATATAGTTTTATTTAAATAAGAGGCAAAATAAGTTTTCAGTTGTTCATTTAAGAAATATGGATCCGACAAAATCCCCAAAAGATGACAACACTAGAAAGTCCGTTGAAACTTGGCTTTAACATTTCAAAGAAGCAAACATTTAGTTTAATCCCTTAAATACTGTTATTTTATTAAAACGGAAGTGGAAATATTGTTTACCACGTACAATAAACTGTTGTATTTTGACACCGCTGATAGGTGTAATGATGAAATTACCCGAAAGTGCGCGAATGATTGTGACTTTAGTTCATTCTATTTGCTTGAAATTGTTTATTTTAAAAGTGGATACGAATGATGCATAAGTCTACATAACATAACGGTATTTACAGTTTGCACTGCAATTGGAAATGCAGAACCTTTTCACAGACCTAAAGAGAACCATTTTGCTTAGTTCTTGATTTCAAATTCAGATATATACTGAAGATTTCCTGTCTCTTACCAAAATGTCAGTCGATCTGTAATTACATTTCATATACCCCAGTGAGCTTGTGATAAAGGATACTAAAGAAATTAGAATGTTTGCTTCATATCTTGACCTTTACTTTGATATTGACACAGATTAACTACAAACAATAATCTTTTGAAAAGGATGATTTTAACTTTCCAATTGTCAATTTCGCCATATCTCAATAGTACTATATCCTCTGCGCCATCGTATAATGTTCACATATTTCAATTGATACTTTACACTCGTGCATGATGAGTCAGTACAGTCTTCATAAACAGGGGTGTACACCTGACTACTTACAACAGGCCGCAGTTTTCAAATGGATATTCAAACTTATTAATCGGCAACAATATAAAAACGTCATGGCAAAAGTCGAAGAACGACGTAATGACAAACATAATTCTACAAAACACTACATAGAAAACTAAAGATCAAAACGAACCTTACTGAAAACCGGAAGGGATTATTGCGTGTGTCCCCGGAAGGAAGGTTAAGCAGATTCTGTTCCAGTTGTGACACCTGAGTGTCGAACGTGGAAATTTAGATTTGGTGACATGTACTGAATTATGAGGAAGAACTGGCGATTGAAATAGACACAAAATAAGTTTTTAAATCACCATATCACGAATAATGTATCCTTTAAGCTCACTAGCAACATCTTTTCGCGGTTTAAGATGTTTAAATACGAAGTACCAGATCAGATCTGAAAATTTTTGGCAAAACTTTTTTGGTCCTCAATGCTCTTCAACTTCGTACTTTATTTGGCCTTTTTTAACTTTTTTGGACTCGAGCGTCACTGATGAGTCTTTTGTAGACGAAACGCGCGTCTGGCGTACATATAAAATTTCAATTCTGGTATCTATGATGAGTTTATTTGCCATTAATTTGTGTTTGATTCCTGTTTGTAACATATAGATAATTTTGATTCGCATGGCACATGTTACATATTGTTGACACAACCGAACTGAACTCTTTTGAAATATTTAGAATTCCCAAGATAAAATAGCAGCAGGCTCAAGTCAAGAAATCGAAGTCACGGGTATAAAAGATTGTGTTTTGTGTACTATTGTTTGTCTGTGAGTGTTTTCTTTTGCTTTGGCCATGGCGTTGTCAGTTTATTTTCGACTTATGGGGTTGAATGCCCTCTGGTATCTTTCGACTCTCTTTCATATGCTTGTATCTATTGTAATAAAATAAAACTGCAACCAAGACAAGGAATAACACTCTCTAAAACAGCATATCCAAGTAAAGGCCTTACTTGAATTCAAACTTTATTCATGAATTACAAGGACATTTACAGAAGCAAGTTTTTTTAATATCAGCAGTGCGATATAAATGATAACCCTAGTTCAGATATCAAATCAATTATACAGTCCAGACTGTATGACAGCACGATTACGACAATCGGAAACATTCCACAGACTACAGTCATGTGATCATGGCAAGTGTATACTGTCGATCATAGATGGCTTTTTTACCTTTGTTTAGAGATATTTAGAGTTGCAACCAGCAGGAAAAAACATTCCTTTCCAGACAAGGTTCATTTGACATTTGTCCTATAGGTGCACTGATGTAACAGTTGTTTTATGTCCCCTATTTATAGATTGATACGGCCAAAGTGTATTTTGCAATGA
Organism: Mytilus coruscus; assembly: GCA_017311375.1. Classification (NCBI taxonomy): domain Eukaryota; kingdom Metazoa; phylum Mollusca; class Bivalvia; order Mytilida; family Mytilidae; genus Mytilus; species Mytilus coruscus. The sequence goes on from JAASAO010000513.1 coordinate 26,482, forward strand.
CAATTTTTTTTTAATTTAATGTCCAATAATGCTGGATAAAAATGATGTTGTACACAAACATTTTACCACCACTCTACTTCAAGGCACAGCAGGTTTAATGTCCGAAGCTTAGCATTCATATTCGCAATATTATTATAGGATTTGTGGCTTAAGAATTATGTCGTGTTCTTGAAACACTTGGGACCAATACTGACTCGAGATTTGCTAAACCTTCCATGTACGAACATATGTATTCCAGCCAAGGGTCAGAACATCGTTATAACGTTCCTACATAACAAAAGTCATTTGAGGTCTGAACTACTGATTAAAGTTACGTATATTTAGTGGTATGTTAAACTATCCTTGATAGAAACAAAAATATTTCTTGCGTCACTAAGTTTGGGATTGAATAACCGAAACTTTCTCCATTTTAAACGAATAAAAGTCGGTTCTATCATTAAACATGTCTTTTAAAGTTGTTAGTCTATTTTACAATGATTTATATTCCTATAAATACATTTCATGTCATAGAAATCGTCATGACATTGTAAAACTCAATTATAAGTTTGTTTTGAAATAATTGTTGTTGCCAGTTTTGCATGTACCGAACTCAACGTATTTGGCCAAAACTTAAGTTTTCCCTTTCATTGAGGCATACTAGATGGTTATATTAACAAATACATATGTGTTCATAATTTTCTATACATTTGGTAAAGTTTTGACGGTCGTTGTTCTTATAACTTGAACAAAAAAATCATTTTAAACTGAAAACTACCCCCTTTTGTAAAGTCGCATACGGGTACTGAAAATTTCATTTAATGATAGGTTTCCACTTTTTAATAAAAATTGAATAAGGAAGAAAATGGATTCAAGTTTTCAATCATTCTACTGTAAAAGTGTATTTAAATTAGAATTAAATATTCAATTTTGTTTTCCTAGAAAACGATATGTGACCTTTGATCTTGATTTCTAAAAACTGCACCATATTTTCTTTTGACGACCAAAATAATTTCAAAGTACACATATTTTCGAATCGAATGATATATAATACAATCGTATACCATTTTGACGATTAAAATTTCATAATACCGACTTCGGTCACCGGCCTACATGTTTTCCTACGAGTAAAAGATTTTGATAGCCTATTTAAAGAAAAACAGTTATTGAAAAGTAAAAAAGTAAAATGTCATAAGTTTTGGTCGAAATAAAACAACTTATTCTATTAAATTTCTTTTTTTTTTTTTTTTTTTTTTTTGCATTTGTAATTTTAAACTCTTTCTGGAATCTGAAAAGAAACCAAAAGAGGTAAATGAAAACGCACATTTTAATTCAAAACATACCCGCGTTCCTTTCTTTCTATTATGTATGGATATGTATTTGAAATGAAATCTTATTTTGCCATTCCAGCTTAATCGCTTAAGGTAATCTGGTTATGTCCATTATTAAACTTGTTTCCTAGTTTTGTATAATGTCAAAGGGTCAAAGGTCCATTTTTGAACACTGTTGTTTGCGTTCTATACATTTTATGTATTTTTTGTCTTTTTGATTGATCTGTCATATACGTATCCCCTTTATCTCTTTGTATTCTTATGTGCATAAATGTACTGTGTCTTTTGACAATAGTGTGTGCATACATTGTGTCCTTTGACATTAGTGTGTGCATACATTATGTCTTTGACAATAGTATGTGCATACGTTGTGTTCTTTGACATTAATGTGTGCATATATTGTGTCTTTGACATTAGTGTGTGCATACATTGTGTCTTTTGACAATAGTGTGTGCATACATTGTGTCTTTTGACATTAGTGTGTACATACATTGTGTCCTTTGACATTAGTGTGTGCATACATTGTGTCTTTTGACATTAGTGTGTGCAAAGATTGTGTCTTTTGATATTAGTGTGTTCATACATTCTCTGTATGGATTCAAAGGAAAAAGTAAAATAACAAAAATACTGAATTTCGAGGAAAATTCAAAACGGACAGTACCTTATCAAATGGCAAAATCAAAAGCTCAAACCAACTGTCATAATCCTGACTTGGTACAGGCATTTTCTTATGTAGAAAATGGTGGATTAAACCTGGTTTCATAGCTAGCTAAACCTCTCACTTGTATGACAGTAAATAGTATGGCTGTATTTTCTTTGTATCAGCAATATAAGATTACATATTGACTTGGAATAATTGATTGGTGATTGTTGGTGTCTACCCAAATTTCATTATGCTTGTAATTATCATGGTGGCCAGCCTTAATTGATGGAGAAAACCGCAGTATCCGGTGAGGCCTCAAGTTAATTCGATATGAAATTTGACAATCCTAGTCAAATAAGGTCATGCGACGTTCATACTCACAACCTTAGTGTTGACAGGTTTTTGTTAGTTTAGTTTAAACATATTTTATTTTCATCAATACAAATTGGATAAGACACAAGTGAAATAGACTTATGAAGATTTTCCCATTTAACATATTTCACAAAACAATATATAAGAGCATGCATACATTACATATTATTTCAACATTTGTATAAATTGGACACAAAAATAACTGGCATAAAAGAAGAACAAAAAATGAACACAAAAAAAATCAAACAGCAAAGTTATAAATAAATAAAAAATAAATGGGGAATGTGTCCATGGGACATAGATGATGCCCCCGCTTGTATATAACGTTACAAAGGGACATACCTCAAGAACGTTAAAAGTGACGCTACCCAAATTTGTACTTGACCTGCGTTTTGTGGTAATAAGCATTATAATTGATATTTTATAGTGCGTCTTTCTATGTTGTGATGTTGCACTATTTTTTTTTCAGGTTAGGGCGAAGGTTGGCGCCTATTTAAACGTTTAATCCCGCTGCATTTGTTTGCACCTGTCCAAAGTCAGGAACCTGATGTTCAGTGGTTGTCGTTTGTTGATGTGGTTCATAAGTGTTTCTCGTTTCTCGTTTTTTATATAGATTAGACCGTTGGTTTTCCTGTTTGAATGGTTTTACACTAGTTATTTTTGGGGCCCTTTATAGCTTGCTGTTTGGTGTGAGCCAAGGCTCAGTGTTGAAGGCCGTAGTTTGACCTATAATCGTTTACTTTTACAAATTGTGACTTCGATGGAGAGTTGTCTCATTTGCACTCATGCCACATCTTCTAATATCTATTGTGTATAAGTTTCATAACATTTGGCTGGGGCAAACTTAAGTTAAAGAACGGACACGAAAAATTCAACAATTTTTCCATTTGTAAAGGGCATTACTCTAGAACGGTAAAAGTGACGCCACCAAAATTCAAACTTGATCTGTGTTTTTTGGGAAATAAGCATTGTGCATAATTAGTTATCAAAGGTACCAGGATTATAATTTAATACGCCAGACGCGCGTTTCGTCTACACAAGACTCATCAGTGACGCTCAGATCAAAATAGTTTTAAAGCAAAACAAGTACAAAGTTGAAGAGCATTGAGGACCCAAAATTCCAAAAAAATGTACCAAATATGGCTAAGGTAATCTTTGCCTGGAATAAGAAATCCTTAGTATTTTGAAAAATTCATACTTTTGTAAACATGAAATTTATAAAGATAACCATATAATTGATATTCATGTCAACACCGAAGTGCTGACTACTGGGTTGGTGATACCCTCGGGGACGATACGTCCACCAGCAGTGGCATCGACCCAGTGGTGTAAATAGTTATCAAAGGTACAAGGATTATAATTTAATACGCCAGACGCGCGTTTCGTCTACACAAGACTCATCAGTGACGCTCAGATCAAAATAGTTATAAAGCCAAACATGTACAAAGTTGAAGAGTATTGAGGACCCAAAATTCCAAAAAATTGTACCAAATACGGCTAAGGTAATCTATGCCTGGAATAAGAAAATCCTTAGTATTTTGAAAAATTCATACTTTTGTAAACATGAAATTAAGAAAAATAACCATATAATTGATATTCATGTCAACATCGAAGTGCTGACTACTGGGCTGGTGATACCCTCGGGGACGATACGTCCACCAGCAGTGGCATCGACCCAGTGGTGTAAATAGTTATCAAAGGTACCAGGATTATAATTTAATACGCCAGACGCGTATAAGTTTCATAACATTTGGTTGAGACAAACTAAAGTTAGAGAACGGATACGAAAAATTCAGCATTTTTCCATTTGTAAAGGGGCATAACTCTAGAACGGTAAAAGTGACGCCACCATAATTCAAACTTGATCTGTGTTTTGTGGTAATAAGCATTGTGTATAAGATTCATAAAATTTGGTTAAGGTAAACTAAAGTTAGAGAACGGAAACCAATTTTAGGACGTACGAATGTACGGATGTACGGACGTATGTAGGGACGGACGGACGTACAGACGGACAAGGGTAAAACTTAATGCCCCCTCAACAACGGCGGAAGCAGCAAAATGGAACAGAAATAATACTAAGTCTGTGCAGATCATAATTTAAGAAGGAAGCAGAACATCGAAGTTGGGTAAGAATACTATTGAGTTTGCGACTTCCAAACTCACTCATGTATTTATTACTATTGAGATTTATGTTTTTCAGTTTCGTTTTAAATTTTTCGATTGTGTCTGTTAGTGTAGATGAAATACTTAAACCACTCGATTAACCAGGTGGTTTGTAAAAGACTAACATTTATATATAGTTCAAGTAAGAGGGTCTGGATGGGGTTTACAGAATAGGGGATAAAGGCCCGAAAATATAATGAATGAAGAAAAATGAGCAAATTATATAAAGAACAGAGAATAATGGCCCGAAAATATAATGATTGGAGAAAAATGAGCAAAATATATAAAGAACAGAGAATAATGGTCCGAAATTTAATGAATGGAGAAAAATGAGCAAAATATACAAAGAATAGGGAATAATGGCCCGAAAATATAATGAATGGAGAAAAATGAACAAAATATACAAAGAATAGGGAATAATGGCCCGAAAATATAATGACTGGAGAAAAATGAGCAAAATATACAAAGAATAGATAATAATGGCCCGAAAATATAATGAATGGAGAAAAATGAACAAAATATACAAAGAATAGGGAATAATGGCCCGAAAATATAATGACTGGAGAAAAATGAGCAAAATATATATAGAATAGAGAATAATGAACTAAAGTATAATGAATAACTGTGGAAAAATTAATATTGGTCACAGAAATGAATAATGTACAGGATGAACATTTTTACAGTAATTTTACAGATAAAGTGATTTGTGGTGTGAATTCAACTCCTATGTCATTCCTAATGTGTAATTTGTGGCTTGCTTAATGGAATTAAAAACTCTTTATTAGGTTTTGAGATTTGTACTTGTTAAGCCTCTGCTTTAAATTGAAATAGAACCATTCCATATACTGCATGTAGCCGTTCAGTACTGATTTATAAGAGGGTATAAAAGTACAATAAAAGTATCAGTAAATTCATGGAAATGAAGTATCAAGTTAATCATTAACATTGCAATGCGCATGTTATGATCAAGTACAGTTCCCATCAAATAACTCGCTTTACTTCCAATGGTCGCGTCTTTAGCAGGTAAATTTGACGAGATATGTATGTGTTTTACATCCACTTCATTTAAACTCTGGTGGATAGTTGTCTCATTGGCAATCATACCACATCTCCTTATTTTTATATATTTGAAATTTTTCAACAAAGCCTAAAAAGTAAAACAAAAATACCGAACTCCAAGGAAAACTCCAAGGAAAATTCAAAACGGAAAGTCCCTTAACAATTGGCAAACTGAAAAGCTCAAGCACATCAAACGAATGGAAAGTCCCTTAACAATTGGCAAACTGAAAAGCTCAAACACATCAAACGAATGGAAAGTCCCTTAACAATTGGCAAACTGAAAAGCTCAAACACATCAAACGAATGGAAAGTCCCTTAACAATTGGCAAACTGAAAAGCTCAAACACATCAAACGAATGGAAAGTCCCTTAACAGCAAACTGAAAAGCTCAAACACATCAAACGACTGGAAAGTCCCTTAACAATTGGCAAACTGAAAAGCTCAAACACATCAAACGAATGGAAAGTCCCTTAACAGCAAACTGAAAAGCTCAAACACATCAAACGAATGGAAAGTCCCTTAACAGCAAACTGAAAAGCTCAAACACATCAAACGAATGGAAAGTCCCTTAACAGCAAACTGAAAAGCTCAAACACATCAAACGAATGGAAAGTCCCTTAACAATTGGCAAACTGAAAAGCTCAAACACAGCTCAAACACATCAAACGAATGGAAAGTCTCTTAACAATTGGCAAACTGAAAAGCTCAAACACATCAAACGAATGGAAAGTCCCTTAACAATTGGCCAACTGAAAAGCTCAAACACATCAAACGAATGGAAAGTCCCTTAACAATTGGCAAACTGAAAAGCTCAAACACATCAAACGAATGGAAAGTCCCTTAACAATTGGCAAACTGAAAAGCTCAAACACATCAAACGAATGGAAAGTTTCTTAACAGCAAATTGAAAAGCTCAAACACATCAAACGAATGGAAAATCCCTTAACAGCAAACTGAAAAGCTCAAACACATCAAACGAATGGAAAGTCCCTTAACAGCAAACTGAAAAGCTCAAACACATCAAACGAATGGAAAGTCCCTTAACAGCAAACTGAACAGCTCAAACACATCAAACGAATGGAAAGTCCCTTAACAATTGGCAAACTGAAAAGCTCAAACACAGCTCAAACACATCAAACGAATGGAAAGTCTCTTTACAATTGGCAAACTGAAAAGCTCAAACACATCAAATGAATGGAAAGTCCCTTAACAATTGGCCAACTGAAAAGCTCAAACACATCAAACGAATGGAAAGTTCCTTAACAATTGGCCAACTGAAAAGCTCAAACACATCAAACGAATGGAAAGTCCCTTAACAATTGGCCAACTGAAAAGCTCAAACACATCAAACGAATGGAAAGTTCCTTAACAATTGGCCAACTGAAAAGCTGAAACACATCAAACGAATGGAAAGTCCCTTAACAATTGGCAAACTGAAAAGCTCAAACACATCAAACGAATGGAAAGTTTCTTAACAATTGGCCAACTGAAAAGCTCAAACACATCAAACGAATGGAAAGTCCCTTAACAATTGGCCAACTGAAAAGCGCAAACACATCAAACGAATGGAAAGTCCCTTAACAATTGGCCAACTGAAAAGCTCAAACACATCAAACGAATGGAAAGTCCCTTAACAATTGGCAAACTGAAAAGCTCAAACACATCAAACGAATGGAAAGTCTCTTAACAATTGGCCAACTGAAAAGCTCAAACACATCAAACGAATGGAAAGTCTCTTAACAATTGGCCAACTGAAAAGCTCAAACACATCAAACGAATGGAAAGTCTCTTAACAATTGGCCAACTGAAAAGCTCAAACACATCAAACGAATGGAAAGTCCCTTAACAATTGGCCAACTGAAAGCTCAAACACATCAAACGAATGGAAAGTCTCTTAACAATTGGCCAACTGAAAAGCTCAAACACATCAAACGAATGCAAAGTCTCTTAACAATTGGCCAACTGAAAAGCTCAAACACATCAAACGAATGGAAAGTCCCTTAACAATTGGCCAACTGAAAAGCTGAAACACATCAAACGAATGGAAAGTCCCTTAACAATTGGCCAACTGAAAGCTCAAACACATCAAACGAAGGAAAGTTTCTTTACAATTGGCCAACTGAAAAGCTCAAACACATCAAACGAATGGAAAGTCCCTTAACAATTGGCCAACTGAAAAGCGCAAACACATCAAACGAATGGAAAGTCCTTAACAATTGGCCAACTGAAAAGCTCAAACACATCAAACGAATGGAAAGTCTCTTAACAATTGGCCAACTGAAAAGCTCAAACACATCAAACGAATGGAAAGTCTCTTAACAATTGGCCAACTGAAAAGCTCAAACACATCAAACGAATGGAAAGTCTCTTAACAATTGGCCAACTGAAAAGCTCAAACACATCAAACGAATGGAAAGTCCCTTAACAATTGGCCAACTGAAAAGCTCAAACACATCAAACGAATGGAAAGTCTCTTAACAATTGGCCAACTGAAAAGCTCAAACACATCAAACGAATGCAAAGTCTCTTAACAATTGGCCAACTGAAAAGCTCAAACACATCAAACGAATGGAAAGTCCCTTAACAATTGGCCAACTGAAAAGCTCAAACACATCAAACGAATGGAAAGTCTCTTAACAATTGGCCAACTGAAAAGCTCAAACACATCAAACGAATGGAAAGTCCCTTAACAATTGGCCAACTGAAAAGCTCAAACACATCAAACGAATGGAAAGTCTTTTAACAATTGGCAAACTGAAAAGCTCAAACACATCAAACGAATGGAAAGTCCCTTAACAATTGGCCAACTGAAAAGCTCAAACACATCAAACGAATGGAAAGTCCCTTAACAATTAGCAAACTGAAAAGCTCAAACACATCAAACGAATGGAAAGTCCCTTAACAATTGGCAAACTGAAAAGCTCAAACACATCAAACGAATGGAAAGTCCCTTAACAATTGGCAAAATGAAAAGCTCAAACACATCAAACGAATGGAAAACAACTGTCATATTCCTGACTTTGTACAGGCATTTGCAAAAAATGGTGGATTAAACCTGGTTTTAAGGCTAGCTAAACCTCTCACTTGTATGTCAGTCGCATAAAATTCCATTATATTGACAACAATGTGTGACCAAAACAAACAGACATAATACGTAAAAATTTCGAAAATAGGGATACAGCAGTCAACATTGTGTTATAATCATAGTGTTATAATCATGTAAATGCATGTGTAAACGCATATTTGTTCCGCGTAATAGAAGTCCCACTAGAAACTTTGTTATAAACAATGCCATAACATCTTTCCCTGTAGGAACACATATTCTATAATATAATTCCGTCTGGAAAAAATAATGTAATATTTGTTACAGAGGAAATAATATTATAGAACATTTATTCCATTTGGAACCTATATTCTGATGTAAATCTGTACTGAACGGCTATATGATAAAATTGTAATGTTGTACTTTTGTTCAATTCAGTACTGCTGAATTTTATACTTATATTTGTACAATGACTTATTTGTTATATTCAGTACACATTTAATTAAACAAACTTATTCTATAATCTTATTCAGTCAGGAACAAATAATGTAATATTTGTTCCTGAGGAAATTATATTACAGAATATTTCCTCGATTTTGGAACTTACATTCTGATGGAACTTCTATATCATGGCACATGTACATGTACCACCAAATGATTCATTCATAACCGCAATATGCAATATACATATACACATATGTTACGGACAAGCAGCCTGGCATTCAGCAATACTTTGAAAATTGTTATCATTTCCACCACATCCGTATATAAATTGTTCATATTTTCCCGTTTTCCAATTGTAATAGAATCTTTGAAAGCTTGCTGAGCCTTGTCTACATCGTCCGGTTACAGGCTCTAGCTTACAGACTGCAAAATATATTGTATATATAAAAAGAAGATGTGGTATGATTGCCAATGAGACAACTGTCCACCAGAGACCAAAATGACACAGAAATTAACAACTATAGGTCACTGTACGGCCTTCAACAATGAGCAAAGCCCATACCGCATAGTCAGCTATAAAAGGCCCCGAAATGACAATGTAACACAATTCAAACGAGAAAACTAACGGCCTTATTTATGTACAAAATGAAAGAAAACAAATATGTAACACATAAACAAACGACAACCACTGAATTACAGGCTCCTGACTTGGGACAGGCACATACATACATAATGTGGCGGGGTTAAACATGTTACTGGGATCCCAACCTCCCCTAACCTGGGACAGTGATATAACAGTACAACATAAGAACGAACTATAAAAATCAGTTGAAAAGGCTTAACTCATCAGATGGACAAAAATACAAGTGGACGTGGCAGGGTACTTGTACATCCCAACAACAAAAAGACACTAGGAACAGATCTGAGAGTACTCGCAGTTATCTGACAGCTAGTTCAAAGCCACTAACAACTAATAAAAAATCATGCATCTAAGACTAAATTATCAATCCGTACACATCCAACATCCAATGGATTTAGTGTAAAGACGTCATAAACAGTCAGAGAAAACATGACCTTGTGCAATGCCAAGATACAGGTATCGACAGATTGTAGATCCATGAATGTGTATATGTATATAACATACTAGTAATATTTAGTTTGCTTTTAATTTACTGATAACAAAATCAATATTTATACCAATAAAACAATATTCAATGATCTTATTACAGTGTTGAATTGGTAACCTTTAGAATAAGTTTATTTAAAGGAGCGATAGGTCATTTAATAAAACACTAGTTTGAAGCAGTATGTTCATTATTCAAAACATATGACAAAAATATATATCGATATATTGATACATCAATACACATATAATAAAATATTCCGCGGGGCGCAGCTTGATACGACCGCAGAGGTCGAACCATGAACATGTTCAGTTGGGGTAAGTATTGGCATTGCATTCAAACCTGAAACAGCTCTGAATATGGATTGTAATTAAATATTTGACACATCATAGGTTTCTGACACAGAATAAATGTCGTCAAAGAACTAAAAATTTTGAAATTGGACTTTTACCTATTATGGTCCAATATCCAAAATCTAAATATACAATTATTCAGCATAAAATAGAACCCTATGAATTTTAATTTTTGATGAAATCAAACAAAGTTTAATTTTGGACCCTTTGGACCTCAATGTGGACCAATTTGATAACAGGCCTCAAAATCAAAAATTTAAATACACGGTTAGAATCAGCCTATCAAAGAACTCATGTATTCATTTTTGTTGAAATCAAACAAAGTTTCGACCAACTTGGAAACTGAGCCCAAAATCAAAAATCTTAATACATTCAGTACATCAAAGAACCCCATGAATTCAATTTTTGTTAAAATCAAACAAAGTTTCATTTTGGACCCTTTGAACCTTAATGTGGACCAATTTGAAAACAGGCCCCAAAATTAAAAGTCTAAATACATGGTTAGATTCGGCATATCAAAGAACACCAATCATTCAATTTTGATGAAATCAAACAAAGTTTAATTTTGGACTTAAATATGGGCCAATTCAAAAACAGGGCGCAAAACCCAAATTCTAAATATACGGTTAGATTCAGTATGTTAAAGAACCCCAAGAATTCAAGACTTAATTTACGTTTTGATTGAGTTAAGCCTTCCAATTGATGTTTTATCGTGTGTTTTCTATGTTGTGATGTTATACTATTGTTTCAGAAAAGGGAGAAGGTTTGGTACCATTAAAACGTTTAATCCCGCTGCAAATGTTTGCACCTGTCCTAAGTCAGGAATCTGATGTACAGTAGTTGTCGTTTGTTTATGTAATTTATACGTGTTTCTCGTTTCTCGTTTTTATATATACTAGACCGTTGGTTTTACCGTTTGAATGGTTTTAAACTAGTACTTTTGGGGCCCTTTATAGCTTGTTGTTCGGTGTGAGCCAAGGCTCCGTGTTGAAGGCCGTACATTGACCTATAATGGTTTACTTTTATAAATTGTTATTTGGATGGAGAGTTGTCTCATTGGCACTCACACCACATCTTCCTATATCTAATTAGAATTAAACCCCATTAACATTAGTCAAGAAATAATCATTTCATACAAAGTATTACAAAAGAAATGCTTTTGGCCCCTTCTTCCTAAACGGATAGGGTCATAACCCCCAAAATCAATCCCAACTTTCCTTTTACGGTATGAAATTTTGTAGTACAATTTCATAGCGATCCATAGACTTATACTCAAGTCATTGTCCAGAAACCAGAAAATCCTAGTTTTTGGTCCCTTTTCGGCCCCTAATTCCTAAACGATTTGGGCCCTGAAATCAATCCCAACTTTCCTTTTGAGGTATAAGAACCTGTGGTAAAATTTCATACAGATCCATACTCTTATACACAAGTTATTGTCCTGAAATATGAAAGATGCTTGTTGTTGGCCCCTTTTTGGCCCTTAATTCCTAAACAAATAGAACAATAACCCAAAAATAATCGTAACTATTGTGGTATGGAACCATGTGCGAAATTTAATAGAGATCCATACACTTATACTCAAGTATTGTCTGCAAACCAGTAAAATAATTATTGTTTTTGGCTCCTAATTACAAAACAGCTATGACAACCCCCAAAATCAATCCCAACCCTTCTATTGTGGTATGGAACCTTGTACTAAAATTGCATACAGATCCATACACTTATACTCAGGTTATTGTCTGCGAACCAATTAATTGTCTATGAACCAGTAAAAATGCTTGTTTTTACCCTTGTGGCCCTTTATTACAAAATGGCTACTACAATACCCCCAAAATCTATCCCAATCTTTCAATTGTTGTATGGAATCTTGTGCTAAGATTTCATAGATATCCATACACTTATACTTAAGTGGTATGGAACCATGTGTTAAAATTTCATAGAGATCCATAAACCTATACTCAAGTTACTGTCTGTGAACCAAAATGTCTTCAGGCGCAGACGCAGACATCGCCATAACAAGATACGGACGCAAAAAAAAATTGGCGGTCGTATAAAAAGGCATTTACATACATGTATGATCTAAAACAAGATTTATTTTTTTGGTGGAGGTCATTCTGTATGCATTTTATTTTTAATATCTCCCAAATAAATGTCAAGCAATATCAAATGACATTCTAATATGGCAAGCCGTTCTCGTCAAAACTATGTTTAAACCATTTTCGAAAAATTTACACACTGAGAATTTAAAAACACACTGAGATTAAAAACTTAAAACACACACTGAGAATTAAAATTACACACTGAGATTTCATAAAGACGCACTGAGATTACAAAATGAAAACACACACTGAGAATTGAAAATTACACACTGAGATGAAATAAACTGAAAACACACAGTGAGAATTGAAAATTACACACTGAGATTTCAAAATACACACTGAGATTTGTATGCATATTACTTATGAATATTCATGAGATGAATAATTCAACAGATTAATATCTTGGTCAACCAAACTCTTGTCACATAAAATATCATTCGAACACCTCACGTTACTTTCGTATCTCCTCGTCGGTGTCATTTCCTGTCAAAAATTTCCAGGAGGTGAAAATATATACAGATGCATTAGAACTCTCGAGTTTCCTTATTATGTCGATCAACGATACAGAAGATTTAGGGAATTCTTCACATCTTTATTGAATGTTTTGAAAATACTAATCGTAACTTAAACAGACCTTGGACAGCTCACGACATAACCTTAATCGAAAACATCAGTCGTCGACTAGAAAGTTGTTTAGAGATATTAAATGTTATGCTTTCTGTGCTTGATCCGGGGTCAGATTTAAATCTAACTATTGAAACCCTATACTCAACTGGACATGATCTTTTGGACAAGCAACACAAATGCTACATACTTTGAATATTGAAGAGGGGTTAATCATGTTAATGATGAGGGCGAAGACGCTTTGCTGTTCAAGAAACATCCACAGGACGACCAAAGTACAATTTAAATCAATCAATTATGTATTTATATGAAAGTGGGATGTCATGGAGCAGAATGGCAAGGTTACACAATATTTCTAAATCATTCTTAAGCTACATGTACATGTCCATGGGTATCGGGATCGCTCGCCCTAATAACATGTTCGCCCTGGGTACGTTCGCCCTGAGTTAGTTCGCCCAGAGAGTCTGTTCGCCCTACTAAAAATAATGATATTCATGCAGGGCATTGAAGTTGAAAAACTTATTCAGATATTTCTATGGTTACCGATATATTCTTGAAATTTATGGAAACGGGAAAATATTTAAAAGATTATGGCTTGTTTAGGATCGTTAATTGTTCAATGACAAAATAATTCGGATCACTGAATATTGTGATACTTGACTTTTGATGGATTATTAATAAAATCAAACGTTTTATTGTTTTGATAAAATATTCAGCTTGAAATTAATAAACACAATGATGTACGAACTGTAAATCATGAAACGGATTTACAAGTTCATTATTATACTCGGAGACAGTCCTAGTCTCAGTTATACTGCATACATTTATGATTGACTGAATACAATTATTTTGTTAACAAATATTAATAAAGAGAAATACATTGTATACCAATTCTACTCTGTAAATCAAAGAGAAAATGACAAAATGATTGCGGCAATATAAATATTCTGTCAATTTGTTAACAAACTTTAACATATTTTGTTCAAATACTTAAAATTATGCGACTGGACAACAAATAGAAAGAAAAAAATCTGGGCGAATGGACCCTGGGCGAACAGGTATCAGGGCGAACACGTAGTATGGCGAAGGTGAATCAGGCGAACGGACCCGGATTCATGTCCATGTACCTCATTTTATCATTTAAAATAATATAAACATGATAAAGGGGGTCTGATCCCGCTTATTGTTTTGTCAGATTCCTGTATACCCGCTTATTGTAGAAATAATGCTTGTAATTTCACATGTCCCGCCCAACTTCATTTCACGCTTAATAATTTAACTGTCACCCTTACAAAAAATCGTCCAATCCCGCATCACGCTTAGACCCCAATGAGACCTACATGTACATTTTTTACTATATAAGCAGTATAAAAATAACATATGCTGCTCCTATATACTATAAGAAAGCAATAGTGGTGTGCACTTTATAATTGTCAAATTTAAGCGATTTCTGTAATTTAGTTCTTTTTATTCCGATATTACCGCTTTTTCTCCTATTAGTTCAACAGAAAAAATGGACATTAACAAAAATGTATGCTTCTTTCGAAGGTGGATTGTGAGCGTAAATGAACGGTGACCCCATATTTTTATTTCATTTTTCTATTTACATGATTTAGTATAAGATAAATTTCATTTATAGAAAAATATAGAGAAATCCTATATTAAATAAAAAAATTGATTTAGACCCGCGAGCCCCGTTATGTTTGCAGGAATATTGCTGCTAGCTGCAAACATTAGTTTCATAGGATTTATCAGTTTGTTAGTTTTAAAATGCAATGAAGTACAAAAAAAACAAATACAATGTATGATGAAAGTATAACAAACACCAACTACATTGTACCAAAATACAGGCTCCTGACTTTTGACAGGCACATAGACATGAATGTGGTGGAGTTAATCATGTATGCCAACGCCTAAGCCCTTCTCCCTTTTCCTTGACTGGGGACAATGGTCCATCAGCATGCAATACTAAAGCCTTATAGCCTGAGATTGCTCTGGTGGTATTTATAGCACTAATAGATTGCTTTTGTCCGTCCTTCCAGTCTTGTTAGCGCCTCACATGTACAGTTCTTACCAGATTTTAATGAAAGTTATATCATAGGTTTATATCAGCAATGTCTTGGACGAGTTTGATCATCAGTGTCGATCAATTATTTTTAAAAGAGTTATGCACCTTGGAATCATTAACTATATGGAAAATTGCATCGTTAGCTTTCTCATGCATGTGTACAATTTTGCCAAATTTTATGAAACTTATACCACAGATTTATATCAGTAATATCTTGGACGAGTTTGAAAATCAGTGTCTATCAATCATTTTAAAAGAATTATGCACCTTGGAAACATTAACTATATGGAAAATTGCACCATTAGCGCCTCATGTGTACAATTCTTTCCAGAATTTTATGAAACTTATAACATAGGTTTATATCAGCAACATTCATGACATTGACGTGTTTGAAAATCAGTGTCGATCAATTATTTTTAAAAGAGTTATGCCCTTGGAAATAATGATTATATGGAAAATTGCATTGCTAGCGCCTCATGTGTACAATTCCTGCCAGAATTTTATGAAACTTATATCATAGGTTTATATCAGCAATGTCTTTGACATTTTCAAAAATAAGTGCACTGTAGTTATGCACCTTGGAAAATTTATTATAACGGAAATCACATTGCATTTGCTCTAAATGCTTCATTTCTCTAATCATGCTAATTAAGATATTTATAAATTGTTATTAAGAACCAAAAAGACTGTTTGTTTAGTTATTGGCCTTGGATAGATAAAATATGTGCAACGTGGGGACATTGGAACTCTGTTTTTTTATATTTTATTCATCCCTAGAGAGTCTTTCAATTATTGATGAAATAGGGACAAAATGCATAATATTGTTTAATTATAATATACCAACCTGAATATTATTACAGTTGTCTCCAAGTCTCATTGTCTACTATCAGAAGAAGGAGAGATGAGCTTGGTTTAGACCCTCTAATATGCATAGATTTTCAAGAATCAGCAACAATGACTTGGACCAAGAAATTATCACAGCACTCCAATTCACACCTAATGCCGGAGAATCCTTTATACAAGGCAGTTTTAGGGAAGAGGTAATAAGAATAATTGTATATATATAATTTTAAATCTACATATGTATTTGAATTGAACTGATATATATGGTATATAATTGTATAATAGTAATCAGTAGTTACAGATCAAGTTTGAGTTTCATTCTAGTTGATCCAATTTTGACCTTATTACAACCATTGCACTTAGAAAATTTTATGCACTTTGTGGCATCAAGTGAGCGATTACAGACTCTTTTGAGCCTCTGGTTAACCTCACATAACCCAAAGGGTTATATGAGCTATTGCCATCACTTTGTTTTTGTCGTCCGCTTGTTAACTTTTTACATTTTAATATTCTCGTCTTCAATTCCACTGCAAAGTTGGCATGAATCATCCATAGGATTATATCTGATGACCTTGACCTTCAACCAACATGGCAACTGTTACTACATGTATATTAAAATAAAACATAGGTGTAAAATGCATATATTAGGCTTATTTTAACTATAATTCAATGAAAATCTTTTCTGAAACCACTGGACCAATTGGATTAAGTGATGCTTGACCCAGATAAACAGGTGAGAGGTCTTGGCTCCTCTTATGGAATACTGGATCAGCCTCTTTGTGGCATCAACTTATGTCAAGAGCAGAACATTGTGGATTGCATTGGTTATAATAATTCTGAAACATTAAAACAACATGGGTAAAAGCTCAATACATTTAGATTTCACAATCTGGCATCAAAAGTATGGACAGCCATCATGCCTCCTATATATACATGTATATACCCTGAGTGTTACCATACTATTTTCTGATATATATACCATTTACATATATGTTTAGTGATCAAACCAAGAATTTTACTCATGTACCCATAATCCTAGAATACATGAATCAAGGGAGTGTTGCCTATGCATATCTTCTAATCAGTTTTATTAACTGTATTAAAACAATTTCAAAAGAAAATAGTCTTAAAGTCAATTGATTGTCCAGTAATTGATGGTAGATGATGAAATATACATGATATATGAGGAATATTTCAGTAAACAAAATTTAGCAAGAAAAAAATATATTTCTAGCCATTATTGTATGGTTCCCACTATATAAACTGGATGTCCCAGGTCTTCCAGCTGATACATGTACATGTACAATGTATGTTTTCACTAGCCTTGTTTTCACTATAGCCTGAAAATGGAAGCTACTACACAAATGTAGATCAGCATGACAGACCACATTGGGACATCAGTAGCTCTGGACTCTTTGATCCTATTTGTGAACTAGACCACATCCCGAGGCATCAGGGTACAAACTCTAGTTCAATACCGTATACTTTATTCCACAAAACACTGATTCAAGAACAATGTATAATATTGTTACAAAGTATGGTACATTTGTAAGTGTAAACTGTGTTAAATGTATAGTATGTAAATGTCAGTAATAACAATGAACTTTGTTTATAGGAATTAGAATACAACGATGGCGATTAAGAGAAAGACTTAATGTAATTGACCCTGTTGGTAGAGCACTAAGAAAAAGAAGAGCAATTCAAAGACGTGTATACAATGTAGAAGGAATAAATCATCTCTGGTTAGTGAAATTTTTTAAAATGTAAATGTTAAATACTGATCAACAAGACAATTTTTTTTAGGATGACCACTTTAAAAAAACCAAGTCACAGTGACCTATTTTTGTATCTTTTCCACATTTTTAATAAGTGTGATTCATACCTGTCAACTCACAGTATGAATATAAATGTACAGATTTGATTTTATCATATTATCATTTGCTGAATTAATAATTATTGTCCTAATAACAGCTAGAGCATGTTTATAGTTCAAATACCAATGTCCCTTTATCTATTCTACTTTTCAAAAAAGAAATTATGGTCTTCTTAAGCAAATATAGGCAGACATGTTTTTGACTTTGATGCAGCCTTATTCGCCTATTAATTAATTCCATAAATTTGACAGCTAAACACCAAACTATCAAACAACATTACATTCTGTAAGATCAACATATAAATGAGATAGCTGTACAGTTATATCAAAATCTAAGTTGATTTGAAAAGTTATAAATTTTTTAAAGGTGACCATTTGAATTTAGTTTAAACTTTAAATTGTAGCTTTTTAACCTATTAACTTAAATCCATAAAATGAAAGCAAAAAAACCCAAAGTAATAAATAGCCTGACATTCAGTAAGACCAATATAAAATGATATAGCAGTAGAGTTTTATGAAAATGGAAGTTGATTTGAAAAATTTATGAAAAATTTAAGGAGGACTATCTTGAAATAACCTAAAACTGAAAATTTTAGCTTTTCTTAAATCCATAAGAATGACAGCAACACACCAAACTACCAAACAACTTGGCATTCTATAAGATCAATATATAAATGAAATATTGCTGTCCTATTAGTGCTGAAGACCAAATGACCAAATAACTAGAAGTCCTATCAAAATAAAGTAAAAATAAATGTGTGTCCTTCTATTGACTATGTTTTGCACCAGTCCCAACCCACCAATAAATATTGACCGTCCTCACCGAATTACTTTTGACAAAATACAGATGGAGTTTGATAATGGGGTTGTGTGCCCTATTGTTTAAACCAGAGGCTCCCTAATGAGCCTGTATTCGCTCATCTTGATTACAAGTGACCTCAACAAAATTGAATCATTTTGGTCTTGGATGGAGGGTGGATCTATTGGACACAGTTTTAAAGGAATTCATCTAAGGACCATCCAGGCCAACTTCATTTTCAATTGACTCAGTAGTTTCAGAGGAAAACATTTGTAAATGAATTTTTGTCAAAATATGCCTACCAGTAATTCCCTTAACCAACAAAAATTGGCAACAGATTTAACAGACCATTTTGTCTCGCCTGTGACAAATTGCTTTCCCACACCGATGCCATAAAATTTTATTGAAAGACCTTTGACAAGGCAGGTGTCGGCTGACCTTGACCTCATTTTTAGGGTTCATTAACTCTGTAAATTAAGGAAAACTTGAGGTCAATTTTTGTGTTTAAGTCAGTTTCTCAGTAAGTAGGCATGATAAGTCGACAGTATTTGGTATGTGAGCGCCTCTTGATCTGGTTATCTAGACATGCAGTCATGGAATGCCTTGCTTATGCTGAGAGTCATATTTTCACTAAATTTTAATGAATACATGAAGTAGGGTATAACTTTATCTATAATAACTCAGTTTGCCCTGTGCTGGACTATGCATCACAACAATGCAATCTAGAAGCAGGTGACTCCCCACCCCTTGCATTACAGTAAATAGGATAACCAAGATGGCCATCACTGCTGTACTTAATTTAAAAAGGTTGATAGTGGTATACCTCCTCCTCACATTTGAAAACTGTGTTGAACATGTACTGATTTAAGTGAAACTATAGCTACTAAGTCAAAATTTGAAAATGGTTTCTTGTTTGTATTCAGTTGAAAATATAAGTAACCATTTTGAAAATTGGGTTTTCCACAGAACTCTTTACAGATCTCTTTGATTAGGAATAGTAATATAACAATATGAAATAATTTATTTCCTCAGTGTTGCTCTGAATAATATAAAAAATATTAAAATGACAAATTACAAAAGTTGCAGAGTATGTAAGCAAACAAGATCTAAAAATATACCAAAACTTTGTAATAGATCAGATTAAGTATGCTTAAATAGTACACATTTTTGTATGGGGCCAGCTGAAGCCTGCCTCTGGGTGCATGATTTTCTCGCTCTGTTTGAGACCCATTGGTGGCCTTGTGCCGTTTTTGCTCTTTGGTCAGGTTGTTGACTCTTTGACACATTCCCATTTCCATTCTCAATTTTATTATTAAATATGTGCGCATGCAATTTGTGTGTAATTTTCAGTTTTCAGTGTGCAGTTTTCAATTCTCAGTGTTATTTACTGTTTATTTAATCTTAGTGTGTTTTTTTAAATCTCACTGTGTATATTCAATTCTCAGTGTGTGTTTTTTTTAAATCAAAGTGTGTAAATTTTCTTAAAATGGTTTAAATATAGTTTTGATGAGAACGGCTTGCCATACTATATAGTAGACTTGTAGGTGTACATCTTAGTTTAAAAAAATATTGACCCCTTCTGATATTACCAAAACTTAATTAAAAAAGTTGTCAAAATTGAATACACTTGCATTTCCTTTACTAAAATTTAAGGGTCACTGATGCTTTTTGGAACTTTATTTTATTGATTTAAAAGAAAAGTTCTTTATACAAAACTAAACCTTTCACAATAAACAAAGGGTGAAACATATTTCACTAGAACAGGTACCTAAAGTGATTTTATTATATCACATGATTCATGAGATTTTCTTTTTCTTTTCAGGCATGTTGATACAAACCATAAGCTAATAGCTTGGCGATTTGTGTTTCATGGATGTATTGATGGGAAAAGTCGTCTCATTACATATCTGAATATAGCAGATAACAACAAAAAAGACACAGCATTGACATTTTTCAGAATTGGTGTTAGTAAATATGGCTTGCCATCAAGAGTACGTGGAGACTGCGGAGTTGAAAACACAGATATTGCCAGATTTATGAACAATGAAAATGGAGATGGTAGGGTAGTTTTATTACTGGTAGAAGTGTACATAATCAGAGGATAGAACGTTTGTGGTCCGACATTAACAGAACTGTAACAATGTATTATCAACACCTTTTCAGTCATATGGAAAATATTGAAGTATTGAACAGCAATATCGAGTTGCATTTGTATGCTTTACATTTTGTATATAGACCTAGAATTGAGAAATCTTGTGCTGAATTTGTTGTTCAGTGGAATAACCATTCACTACGAACTGAAAACAATATGTCACCAATGCAGATTTGGTATTCATTAGGTGGTTATTCTATGGGTGATAGAATGACAGAGGTTGTAGTAGATATACAACAATATGGAATTGATTGGGAAGCCCTCATGCAGCATTAAATCTCAACAACAATATAACAGTGCCAGAAAATTTGTTTACTTTATCGGATGAAGCCAGAATTTACCTTAATAATCAAGTGCAACCTTTAACAGATGATGGCAATCATGGCATTAATCATTTTGTGAATGTTGTTAGATATTTAGAGACCTTTTAAATTACAAGATGTATTTTGAACAGCATCCAGATTATTATTTGATGATAGTAAACAAGTAGATTTCTTTTGTACTGTATTAATCTATTTTACAAGTGTTAAAGGGCAATAACTCAACAAAATACTCTAGTTAAACCCGAGAGCAGTATGACTATGTAAGTCCTAATATGGTAAAAACAAGCATGCAAAGTTTCAAAGCCATCTTTTATATGTTGTGTATTGGTTAATGGTAAGGTATAACCTTACCTCGACCTCATTTCATGGTTCATTGGTCATTGACATCTAGTGTTGGCCTTGTGAATAATGGTATCCATCTTTCTGTCAGGTTGGTTTCATAACTACTGATTTACTCAATCCTTATGTACCAAATTTTGGTACTTACTTCATATGGTTGGGGCAAACACCTATTGTTTTTAGAGTCAAAGTTTATTTTAGATACCCTAAATATCTGTTATGATGATATTTGGTATGATTTATACACAATTTCTATGTATGTAATTCAAACTCTGCTTATGTCTTATGCATCAAACTTGGATACAAACTTCATGCGGGTTGAGCAAAGAGAATGATTTTGGGTCAAAGGTCAAGGTCATATTCACTTTATTTCAATTATTTAGTGAAAGAACATTATCTTTATAGCGGAAAGTGACATTTTTCTCACCTTTCCTTGTCAGTGAATACAAGGTTCCATACCACAAAAGGAAGGTTGGGATTGATTTTGGGTCAAGGTCCCGACCGCTTAGAAATTAGGGCCAAAAACAAGGATTTTCTGGTTTCGGACAATAACTGAGTATAAGTCTATGGATCTCTATGAAATTGTACCACAAGGTTCCATACCAAAAAGGAAGGTTGGGATAAATTTTGGGGTTATGGCCCTAACCATTAAGAAATTAGGGGCCAAAACAATACTTTTCAAGTATTTAATCACAGTCCAAATTCAGAGCTGTATCAAACTTGAATATTGTGTCCATGCTTGCCCAAACTGTTCAGGGTAAGACCTCTGGGGTCATATCAAGCTGCGCCTGCAGAGCATTTTATTTCATTTTAAAGAAAATGTGACAGAAACATAAACTTTGAATGGCATTTTCAAACACTAATCAATATACATTAAAAGTAAAAACCAAAACATTGATGAACGATTTTGGCAAAACATTACAAGTGAGCGATTCAGGCTCTTCACAGCCTCATGTTATCACTAGTCTACCTGTATATCTGTTTCATGCAGATACTGAAGCTCAAACCTAAAAAATGCTCCAGTTAATACTCCCGATAGTGCAGTCAATATCAAGAGTTTAAAATTGTGTTTGTTCATGGTTACTATTTCACCCACAGGTATACACAGTCTAAAACAAGGCTGTTTTATAACTTTGATGCTAGGCAGGCAAAACATTTGTCTGTGATATCTATTTACGATCATTTTTTGGTTTCCCACTGTAACTTCAGTGTGTCTCTACCTTTAGTCATCAAAATTTCCCACACTTAATATTTTGAGGCAAATGGTAAAAAATCAAGGTCATTACCACTAAAACCGATTTTACTCATTCTCTTGCTTTCTGTGCCATTACTTCAGTTGGGCTCAATCATTTACCATCAGACTATTACAGAAAGTATGCATCTTGGGTACTACTGAACAAACGTGCATCAACTTTCTTACTATGACCTATATTATACGGTTCAGCAAGTCTGGTTATGTTTTGGGTTCAGGTCCATTTCTTGGATACTATACATATAGCAATGAATGTCATCACTGGATACATGTTGGGAATACTGAACATTCTTTCCATATAATGGCAAGTATGACCTACATGTTGGTTTGTATTCTAACCATTTCTAAGCAAGGCACCTGTCTTTCCCACTTTTAAGTCACACAATAATTTGTTGAGTATGACCTATATTTTATGCTTTAATTCATTTATGGCATTAAGGTCCATTTCTTGGAAAGCAAACATAATAAAAGTGGATACATGTTGGTTAGGTTCGGCATTGCGGCTAAGTTTTAACTGCGCTTCTGCAGTTTTGTAACAGATATTGTCCGACCTTTCAGGTATGCAGTTGGTTTTTAGCTTCTTTTGAAATGTCTATCTTGAACTTCAAAGCCAAGGATAAAATTTGTGTACCAAGAAGAATATTTGTACCAAACGTTGTTTTTGTTGTAAATCAACCATACCAAATCGATATCACAACCTACCAGAATTTACCCTTTAATGTTTTGCAAGTTGGCCATATATTATGTAATTTATTTGATTATGGTCACTTCCTGTTTATTTTCCTCGACTCTGCTGATACATGTAGCACACACAATTGTTGTGATCAACATTGGCAATGAGACCAATAAATTGATAGAAATGGAATATGATTTGAATTTTGTATGGCAAGCAGTTCAGGTGCAAAACTATTTGTACACCCTTTTTTCTAAATAAAATACAGATTTCAAAACCTAAAATAACACTGAGAAATCGAAATTATACATCGAGATTGAAAAATAAAAACACACACTGAGAATTGATAATTACACACTGAGATTAATATGCAATTACTTATGAATATTCATGAGATGAATAATTCAACAGATTAATATCTTGATCTCAAGAACTCTTGTCATAATGAATTGCAATTCCTTCAACCAACATTTGTAATAAATTTCAAGACTTTTAAACATCGCTCATATTCATAAGTTTGTTGCCTATAATTCAGATCATTACTACCAGTGTATCACAATTTTTAAAATCTCAGTGTGCTTTGTTGTAATTCTCAGTGTGTAAATTTTTCAAAATGGTTTAAACATAGTTTTGACGAGAACAGCTTGCCATGATTTGGTCTTGCTTGCTCACAGTTACTTGAGAAAATTGTAAGTCTACAACAAGGACTACACATTATAACAACACCATTTTCCCATGCATTTTAAGGTAGGTTTACACTGCACTTTTATGGCAACTGTACTACATCGACAGGTGCATGATATGCTTACCATACAAAATTCTGATTTGGTAGAGTTCTTGTATCTCTTTTCTTATGTACACTTGTACTGTCAGATATTTGAATAAGGAACAATTTTAAAATTGTTTACAAGTCCCACATTAATTCAATAAACACTTTTTGTACATAAAAGCAAGTTTTAATTTCAAAAATAAACTGGATACCAATACATAAAGAACACAAATTATATGGAAATAGTTTGATCTGATAGACAGCATCTCTTTGATTGAATTGTCTATTTTCATTTTCACATTAAAACATATGTACATATTTTTATAACTCCCTACCTGTTTATATTGACCATTAACACTTGATTTAATGTGTAGGTCACATTGACCTACATTTTAAAAAAATTACAGAGCATCACCCAAGTAGTTGTGCTGAACCTTGAATCTTCACTGGTTACATAGAAAATAGCTATAAAATTGAACTATGAAGAAAATTTAAAATTGCCCTTTTCAACATCCTCCAACTTACTGGGCCATATTTAATTTTGGACCACATCAAAACACGAATCAGAGAGGACAATCCAAGGAATGTTCAGCAAAATTAAGTTGAATTTGGCAGAGTGGTTCTGAAGATTAAAATTTAAAAAATTAACTGACATATTCTAGACGACAGACACCAAGTGACGGTAAAGCTCACCTGAGATCTTAAATAAGATCTGCAAACTAAATTTTACTAAGATTAAACAAGACTAGAATACTTGAACATAAAGTTGTAAAATAATATTTGACAAAACAAATATAAGATTAAACAAGACTACAATACTTGAACATAAAGTTGTAAAATAATATTTGACAAAACAAATATAAGATTAAACAAGACTAGAATACTTGACCATAAAGTTGTAAAAATAATATTTGACAAAACAAATATAAGATTAAACAAGACTAGAATACTTGACCATAAAGTTGTAAAAATAATATTTGACAAAACAAATATAAGATTAAACAAGACTAGAATACTTGACCATAAAGTTGTAAAAATAATATTTGACAAAACAAATATAAGATTAAACAAGACTAGAATACTTGAACATAAAGTTGTAAAATAATATTTGACAAAACAAATATAAGATTAAACAAGACTAGAATACTTGAACATAAAGTTGTAAAATAATATTTGACAAAACAAATATATATATATTATATATAAACAAATACTTCATAAAAAAAGTCTTTATGTTTTTAAAGTCAACATGAAGACTTAATATCAAACAAGATCTGAATTTGTCATTCGTCACTAAAATAGTATAGCACTAAAACTATATAAGTTAATTGACCTTAACAAATAGGAATTGCACAGGAAAGGCATATGTAGGGCTATATGTAGCGGCAGCTTAATAAAACACAGCAAGTCTTGATGTAAATGATAGAACACATGTAGTTTCAAATACATGTAGGACGTTGTAAATAGTTTGGACATCAGTCCTTTTAGCCCCTTTATAGGTCAATCAAATTTGTTTGGAAAATCACAGGCAGTCTATTTCATTATGAATCTATAAAAGAAGAAAAGTTGAGCTAACATCTGACAATCTTCCTGTGAAGTTTCAGGGTCTGGGATGAAAACTGTAGGAGAATTGATTACACAATTTATGTACCTACTTT
This sequence comes from Mytilus coruscus, assembly GCA_017311375.1. NCBI lineage: Eukaryota > Metazoa > Mollusca > Bivalvia > Mytilida > Mytilidae > Mytilus > Mytilus coruscus. The sequence continues at coordinate 52,462 of JAASAO010000513.1, forward strand.
TCCCGCCCATCGATAAACAGGTTTTGAACTTTGTCCAACCTGACCAAAAATATCATCAAAATCAGTATCAAAATAAATGATCCACATTGAAATAAGAACACACCCTTATTGGCCCCTTTGGCCCTCTTCTTTGAAACAAGTGGGTTACAATCTCAGTTTCAAATGTCATGCTTCATTTAGTGGCAAGGACCATTATGTTAAAAATTTCAGGAACATTTGTCTAGTACGACGAACACACCTATACAATAATAAAACCACACATTTTGTTGCTGTCTTATAAAAATAATATATCACCACGCACAGTAAAGGCAATAGAAAACATGTAAGGTGCACAACGATAAGAAATATATGTACACACGTAAAACAAATTGAGTATTTATATTGAAAAAAATGCTTGTAAACTTAATTCTACTAACATCAAACATGACTAGAATGAACTACTTAAACCTCTATGCCAAGCCATTCTCGTCAAAACTATGTTGAAACTATGTTTAAGCCATTATTCAAAGAATTTAGTCACTGAGATTTAAAAAAATAAAATGTGGATTTTGTGACATGTGGAGAACATGGCATTGTCCTTCCTGGGACAAATGTACTTATAGAGTATGTAATCAATGACAAGGAGAAAATCATTATGAAGCCAAAAGTTTCTATGATAAGGCAAGGTCTGTTTTGAAGAGATACTGGAATGTAAAGCTGTCAACAGTGGATATGCCAGAGTGGTTGCAAGAGATGGAATACAACATTGATACTGACCAAGATGGCGGTGAATACAAATTTCTAGAATACGTAGCTAAAAGATGGTTTGGGAATCACAAATTTATATCGCAAATGGAAAATGAAAACTTCATCCTTATTATATTCATTAGTAGTGTGCATATAAATCTTAGTGTGTAATTTTCAATTCTCAGTGTGTGTTTTTCAGTTTATTTAATCTCAGTGTATAATTTTCAATTTTCAATTCTCATTGTGTAAATTTTTGGAAAATGGCGTAAACATAGTTTTGACAAGAATGGCTTCCCATAAACATCAATGCTTATGATGTAAATAAGTGATGCATCAAAACAAAATATAAAATATTGCAAAAACAACAAAACAACCGTCATATCAAATTTGGCCATTACTACTCATATAAATGATTTGTATGATAAATATCTACTTTTAAATAAAATGATATACAAAGAACTTCAATGTGGTCAGGGCATTACTTGCATCCAAAATTGACCAAAAAGTACAAATTCTTTTCATCATCAGATAAAATTATAAGAAGCAACTTTGGCTATATTGCAATTGTTTTGCCACTAAGTCATCTAAGTTCATTAAATGAAAAATAAATCTCTACAAGTGTATCATTAATTTTGAAAGTTTTCTTCAAAATGTGAGTGAACAGATTAACTTTTTAGTCAACAGTTCCCATTCATTTCTGTAATTGATAATTTTAAAATTCTACAACATTTGGATTGATTCATATCTGACTTGTGGCTAATGATGAAAAATGAATAGGATTATTTTCATTTTATTTTATTTTAAGTTAAAGCTAATGTGGCCAAGAAATAGCATTATGCTAATATTTGTTTTGTTTATATTAGCTTAACATTTAATGTACAGTAATCTACAATGGTCTGAGCAACAATCACTGTTTATACATTAACATTTACTGAAAGTACCTCCATTCATCAACCCAACCAAAAGTTACTTGCAAATACATACAGATTGGTATTTGCAGCATTTACAAACAACTGCAACTCATTTGAACAAGTCACTGCACATGGAAAGTATTGTGTATTGTCATGGTGAAATGTCACCGCAGGTTTTGGATGGAACCCAGTTGTGGGTATTCTGCTTGATCCTGTTGCAAAAACAAGGATATGTTTTGGCTCTAATTCTCTGATGAACTCATTCATTGTCGTTGTAAGAATAACATCTCCTTCTTTAAGGACTGTCTCCAGTTCATTGTCTAAATAAAAAAAAATCTGTCACATGTAAGTCTAATTTTGTCAATCACAGTTAAGAAGGTATGTATAAATCTTCCAATAATTGGGGATTAAATTTGCAAAATTTTAACACTTCTTGATTTCAATATATTTATCAATGGCAATGGCATCTGTCAACCTCAAAAGAAACACTAAATTAACCTCAATACATGATTAGGAATGTATATATAAATTTTCAATAGTATTGAATCAAATTTTGGAAAATTTCACTTTTATGTTTTGTATTTATGGCAACAGCATCAAATCTTGAAGGTCTTCACAAGTTTAGAACCATCAAATTTTGAAAAGATTGGATCAGTAGTTCTGAGACCCCAAATGCAACAGCAGCCATAAATTTCCATGTAAATTTTGATGTCATTAAATGTATTCATTTATTAATACTGTTTTTCCCTTACTTAATATATAATACACGTATAAACTGCCTTGTATACCAACATATACTGGATAAATTGATATCACAAATATACTCTAAATTAATAATAATATTTGAGAAGAATTTTCTATTTAAGGGCATACAATACAGTTTTGATCCTGTATTTACAGTTTGATGAAAATTTGCATATAGGCTATTTTTGCCTGATTAAATCAAATCTGTAATAAAAATATACCTTTATGTGCTACTTTTGAGTTAAATGAGGTAGAAATTTTGTATATTTATGAAAATTTGGATTTGTGGCCTTATTTCCTTTCGAAAGAAAAACATCACTTTTTGTTTTAAAAGATAACACAATTTGTTTTTGGTAAATAATAAGTAATTTCTGTATTTTATAAGTATCATAAAAATTATGCATTTTTAATTATAAAACAGTAATAGTTCATTTTTAATTTTGATAATATACATTAAAATTATTTTTTTTTCAATTCATGACCATTTGATAATATGAGTTATTTCTGAATAAAAATTATGCATTTTTATTCAGAAATAACTCATATTTATCAAATGGTCATGAATTGAGAAAAACGTAATTTTTAATGTATATTTATCAAAATTAAAAATTGAACTATTTACTGTTTTATAAAATTTGGTCCACATAATCTCTCTGCAAAATGAAACAAAATGTCATTTTAATGCACTCATTTTCAAATTAAATCAGTTTGAATGATAAAATCAGTCGAAAATGCATCTTTACCAATATGTTGCGAAAATAACATTTTACGTTAACAACGTCATTACCTCCCTGTAACTGTATTGTATGCCCTTAAAAGTCTAGAAAACATACCTTGAATTGATTCAACAAAATGATGAAAATTGACTAGCACCAATTCTTCGTGCTCTTTCTTCCTTGGATCATGGGAGAACCTTGGCTTTAGTAATGCCAAAAGGTCAGACGAATTGATTCTGACCTTTTTGTACTCGAACAGATCTCTTAGATTCTCCTTGATGACTAGTTTTAGTACCTGTAAATAACTATATAGTAAAACTAATTTGTCTTCAATTAAAACAAGTGAGATAGCAGTCATAGGGACTGCAAATCTCACTCATTCCACATATCTAAAGATTGTAAAATATTTGAATTAAATGCATTTTTTTGTCAATTATATAGTTTTTTATATCATTTCTTTTACCCCCTAACTACTATATACACAAAACACATTATTAAACCCATAATATACCATATCCAAGCTTTGGCAGAAAACATGTCCTAAGAATTTGACCAATTTCAAATATTTAAATTTTGCCTTTTTTACCCCGATATTTACAAATTCTTTTGGTTTTCCTAATAATAATGTTAATACTTTATAAAACCTATGGCAAGTCGCTCGTCACAACTATGTTTAAACCCTTTTTCAAAAAAATACACACTGAGATTTAAAACCTAAAATAACACACTGAGAATTTGAAATTACACACTGAGATTTAAAAAAATTAAAAACACACACTGAGAATTCAAAATTACACATTGAGATTTTAAAAAGACACACTGAGATGAAATAAATTGAAAAATACACACTGAGATTAATATGCTAATTACTAATGAATATTCATGAGATGAATAATAGGTGAGAAAAAACTAATTTATCAATACATTTAACCTTACATCATATGTTTCCAGCCCTTCTTCAAATCAGTGATCATTGAGCTGCATCTGAGTGTGGTCAGATAAGAGGCTGCAACCCAATAAATTCCTCCTTATTATCCATTGTTACCCTCGACATTATTCCATCTATCTCTTCCCACCATCTATTTTTGTCAACTGCTTCTCTAACTTCATTGTCGCAAGTTGCATTTTCAACCTATACATAAAGTATTGAAGAGAGATAATATTTTAAAGGGATATACATAAACTATCATCTAATTGTACATGAAAGAGGTTACTACTGTAAATATTTGTCATTATGTTCAGTCTTTGTCCTATCAAGTAATCCTATCTTTTATGATATCTGATCTAGTCAACTGACTAATGTCTGCATACAAATAACTTATTTGAGCACACCAAATAAAACTTTCATTTATCATCAAGATACATGAAATGTAAACAACTATTTCAATTGCAAGTGTTTTTTGGGGTATTTTTTTTTCAACTTAATTTACCAAAAAATATCACCTAGATTCCTTTTGGGTTCCACTTAAAAAAACTAGATAAAAAAGATGCCCCCTGAGGCCCTGCTGCATGCATAAGAAAATAGGTTTGCAAGCATTAGATTCAGCAAACAGTGATGCAGAAGTACATCTTTAAATGGTTGTGTCTGTAAGGCATGTTTGATGCCCCCATCATAGTTGATTTATTCTATAAAGTAGAACATATACCGTGATGTTGTTCCTTCTTAGCTTCACAACTCAAGTTTTCAAAATTAAAAGAGGTAACTTTAATATTCAAATGTCACATGATGAATTCTATTTTTCAAATGAACAATTATCAGTAATGCATATTTACACCTCTGTGGTTGTGTAATGACAAAGGCATATAGTGACAAAGTTCACCATCCTGACATTTGTGAAATTTTTTAAAAACAGAATCGAACAATATGCATGACGTTTGTAAATGTTCTAATACTCTACATAATACAAAAGTTCCAGCTTGAAAACTGTTGGAGTAAGCCGGACAAACCATGTTCTCTTTATGCAGTTAGTACAAAAAATTGACTACGTCCAAACTACCTGTCATTTTGACAATATTTCATGAAAATCATGTGGATCTGCACACCTCCATTATGTGAAATACCAGTGCAGAGGTATGGCAAGTCGCTCGTCAAAACTATGTTTAAACCATTTTTCAAAAATTTACACACTGAGAATTACAACAAAGCACTCTGAGATTTAAAACTTCAAACGCACATTGAGAATTGAAAATTACACACTGAGAATAAAAATTACACACTGAGATTTCATAAAGACGCACTGAGATTACAAAAATGAAAAACGCACACTGAGAATTGAAAATTACACACTGAGATTTCATAAAGACGCACTGAGAATAAATAAACTGAAAACACACACTAAGAATTTGAAATTACACACTGAGAATTTAAAATTACACACTGAGATTTGTGCGCACATATCTAATTAGCATACTTAATCTGAATCTATTACAAACTAAAACAACAAGGGGACAAAACTCGTTAGTCCTTCGATTTGGCTGCTCCAAATTATTAATAAAAAACTTTAGAAATACAAAACAAGAAAAATACCTACTTACTCAGTTGTTACAAAATATAACCAAATGGTGAAAACTTTATTAAAATTATAAGAAAACATTGGAACAATCTGCAAAAGAATGCAGTGAAATTTTTACTCAAGTGTCTAATATAGCATATAAACGTAACAAAAATATAAAAGATTAACTAGCGAAATCAGGGAAACAGTTGGAAGACTTTGAAAAGGGACACATGTTTAATTACTGGTAGTAATGATCTGAATTATAGGCAACAAACTTATGAATATGAGCGATGTTAAGTCTTGAAATTTATAACGAATGTTGGTTGAAGGAATCGCATTTCATTATAATGACAAGAGTTCTTGAGATCAAGATATAAATCTGTTTTCTTATTCATCTCATGAATATTCATTAGTAATTTGCATATTAATCTCAGTGCGTATTTTTGAAATCTCAGTATGTAATTAACAATTCTCAGTGTGTGTTTTTCAATTTATTTCATCCAGTGTGTCTTTTTAAAATCTCAGTGTGTGATTTTGAATTCTCAGTGTATGTTTTTTATTTTTTTAAATCTCAGTGTGTAATTTCGATTTCTCAGTGTGTTATTTTAGGTTTTTAATTCTCAGTGTGTATTTTTTTCGAAAAATGGTTTAAACATAGTTTTGACGAGAACGGCTTGCCATACAGAGGTTTAATTGAAGCATTCAATGGCAGATAATTTTGTTAAGTGCTTTTTATGGGTTCAAAGAGGTTGGAGTTTATATAATTCCTGTTCTGTTGGTGATATACAAAGTTGTCAGTGGAATTATAGTTTAAATGCTGTTTGCTATTTAGTTAATATATAGTTAAAGGGGTAACTCTGCAAATTCTGGAAAATACTCCTCAATGGTATGTTTCAGTAAAAATACAGTACAAAACAAATATAAGAAAACAGGAAAATATTCTATGTAAAATACAAAACAACTGATACAATAAATGCATTTTTTCAAAGTTTCCAGCACAATTTAGCAAGTTGATTTATTTTCCAAACAGTGTCCATTATGTTTTGTTGATTTTTTTTTATCGTCAATATAAAAATTTATTATACCGTTGTTTTTCTAATCGGTTGAGGCATATGATAGAAAGATTTCATATTGGATGTATTACATTTGGCGCCTGTAAACTGTTCACTTTTGAACTTCTACTTCAGACTCACTTACAAGGATCAATATATTAAACTGTTGTTTTTACCATTGTTGAAGCATATGATAAAAAGATCATATCATGTCATTTTTCATATCAGATGTATTATAAGCCCTCGATCCTTCACCTCTTGGGCTGGTAATACATCTGATATGAAAAATGCCATGTATAATCTGATAATATATTGAGCGATTCATCTTAATAATTATTGTGATATTTCAAGTTTCAAATGAAATTGAAATGAAGTGGTTTGTCGATTTCAGTTTCGATCAAATTATTTTGAAGGAAACATGATTTAAATAACAAAAGAATTTATATATACATCAACTTGGTTGTTGTTGCTTATTAGAGATGATGTTTGAAATAATACGGAAAACTCTTTTAGTATGAAATAACAAATTTATGAAAAAATAATATCTTTAAGATGTATATAATTATAAATTAATAAAATGCAGGTATTTACATAGAATGTTAAATAAACTTTTAAAGTGAGTTTTGTTATTTCCTGTCAAATGGGTTATGTAATAAAACCAGGTACCCCTAAGCCAGCTGCCCTGGACTGCTTAGGGTTTATGTATTTTAAAATAAAATATGTTGCTTATGTAAAAAAAAAAAAGAAAAAAAGAAATGAAGTTTGAAACTAAATAAATTTGAAGTTCAATGAATTACTGTATCGTCCTAAATCTTGACCAATAGATGAAAAGTATATGGTAGTAGTTGTGATGACATAATTAGCTGATTTATTTAATTTTAGTTTACTAACTGTAAATTGTGTTTGAATTTTGACTTTATATTTTCTTTTGCCATTTCATTTATGTAAAATTGAGAATGGAAATGGGAAATGTATCAAAGAGACAACAACCGGACCATAGAAAAAACAACAGCAGAAGGTCACCAACAGGTCTTCCATGTAACGAGAAATTCCCGCACCCGGAGGCGTCCTTCAGCTAGCCCCTAAACAAATATATACTAGTTCAGTGATTATGAATGCCATACTAATTTCCAAATTGTACACAAGAAACTAAAATCAAAATAACATGTTTTCATTTGCATGCTGTAATTGTGTTCACTTTGTTTGACGTTTGTTCAGTTTATTTACTTTTAGTAAAATATTTATTTTTTTTACGTTTGTTTCTATGAATGTAGGCCAACTGAAAATTTGACTATCCTACATCTTTACAAATTATTGTACTCGCTTAGCTGTTGGTGATAGTATTCTTCTACCACATCATCAACCTGACTTATGACTGTTGAAGTTCCCACAATTGCATCCACCATTGAGGGAACAAATAGTGCAGGTGCTTCCGAACCCTGTATAATCCCTGTGGCCATCATAATACCCAAAGCTATATATTCCTCTTGCCTGGGCACCATAATTAGGGCAAAGTATATCCTCTATTACGGCAACCTTATAATAAATATAGATTTCAGTTAATTATATTTACACAGATCGATGATATTTACCGTTTTTTTTTTGGTGCAATTAAACACGAGGCTCTAATCACTGATCTGGTTTACAGTGGTAGAAGTCTGTTAAATATTACTAAATATATCAATATGGTATACATATAGAATGGGGAAAAAATTGAAATAAAAAGAAAGTACAGCCTGTAACATTCACTATAAAATTAAATATCAAATATTTTAACACCACAAATATGGATCGGAGGAAGGATTGATTGATTGATTGTTGGTTGCTTAATGGCCAGTGGCAAATATTTCATGCATGTTCAGGACGATCTGAGAAAGGAACATTTTAAGCCATGCTTTGTTCAATTTGTCTTGGCGGTTCTAAAGAAAATGATTAAAATTCAATTTTTGCTAAAGGCTGTTCCCAGGGAAGGCAATTTTATTTAATCTCAGTAATTTTAAAGTCTCAGTGTGTGTTTTTCATTTTTTTTTAATTTTAGTGTGTAATTTTATAACACCACAAATATGGATCGGAGGAAGGATTGATTGATTGATTGTTGGTTGCTTAATGGCCAGTGGCAAATATTTCATGCATGTTCAGGACGATCTGAGAAAGGAACATTTTAAGCCATGCTTTGTTCAATTTGTCTTGGCGGTTCTAAAGAAAATGATTAAAATTCAATTTTTGCTAAAGGCTGTTCCCAGGGAAGGCAATTTTATTTAATCTCAGTAATTTTAAAGTCTCAGTGTGTGTTTTTCATTTTTTTTTAATTTTAGTGTGTAATTTTAAAATCTCAGTGTGTTATTTTAGGTTTTTAAATCTCAAGTGTGGTTATTAATTCTCAGTGTGTAATTTTTTCGAAAAAAAGGGTTTAAACATAGTTTTGACGAGAACTGCTGGCCATAATATATATATAGGGTCAAACCTGTAACAAGACCACTGGACTCAATGACAGACTGCCAGAGAAGTCGGAAATATTCACGCCTGGGTCCCCCTGCATCAGCTGCATCCTCCACACTACCTTCATCTGATGTAAAACTGACCTAAAATATAGATTTATATAATTGCAGATATTTCCTGTCCACTGCTTCAGAATAGATGCATTAGAAAGAAGTCCATTTTTAGAGTTCTCACCTACTTTCCACAATAAAAGAAGGTCAGAGAACTATATTCTATACTGAATCACCCACAGATCAAACATGCCAAAGTAAAACCTTACTATAAAATTCTTAAAGTTGTCAGGATAAAAATAAAGTATTACATAGGAACAGGATGGATTGACAGATTTCAAATTTTTATTGAAATTAACATCTATTCCTGACTTGCGGCGACCTGGATGCATCCGTAACTTAGATGTTTTTGTCAGAGTTTTCCTTTTCAGTAGGTATAACATTCAAGACATCATGACTTTTCTCCGCTGCCTAAGGATACAGTTTGAGTGATCTGAGTGAAAATGTGGAATCTCTGCGTTGTAAGAGGTATTCGTCAACAGAAAAATTAAGCAACTTCCAAATAATTTTTTATCAGAAATAAAACCTCGAATAATTTCATAGAGGTGCCAAATGTACAAATTATAACATGAAACTAAAAGTTCAGTTTTCCAATTTCCTTCGAATACTGTAATTTATGGTTTTGTTTGAAAGAAAATTTCTGCTTGTCCCGAGGGTACATTGACTGCTACAAAAGACAACTCTTGGCAGGAAGAATGACCGCAAGTCAGGAATTAACTAACAAGTGTTGGCTCACTGGATTGGTCCTGTTTTCAAGATAATGACAAGGTGTTTGTATAATATTAAGATCTAGATTTCAGAAATTGAGTATTCCCAGTGGTTTCATAGAAGATTTATGAAAAAGTTAACTCATGGACAAAGGACAACAGAAAGTGATTGAAAAGCTCACCCTGGCTTTTAGGAAGGTAAAATAAAAACACATGTAGATAAAAGTGATCAACGTGTAGCTTTTGAGGTTTTTAAATCTCAGTGTGTCTTTTTGAAAATCTCTGTGTTTTTGGAAGTTTCTTAATCTCAGTGTGTGTTTTGTATTCTTAGTGTGTATTTTTTTGAGGTTTTGAAATCGTAGAGTTCTGTTGTTTTTTTGAAAGTTTTTTTAATATTGAGCAGTTCAGTGTGTTTGTTTAAGTTTTAATCTGTTTGTTTTTTTAATTAAATTCTCAATGTTTGTTTTTGTTTTAAATCTCAGCGTGTGTTTTGAAGTTTTAAATCTCAGCGTGTGTTTTGAAGTTTTAAATCTCAGTGTCTTTTGAATTCTCAGTGTGGCATAACTTTTTGGAAATTTTGGTCCTCCATGCTCATCAACTTTGTACTTGATTTGGCCTTTTAACTTTTTGATTCGAGTGTCACTGAGTGTAACTGATGAGTCTTCTGTAGATGAAACATGGTCTGGCATATAAAATTATAATCCTGGAACCTTTGATTATCATTTGTAGTTTTTGAAATCTCAGCTTCGAAATTTTTTGGAAAATGGTTTTAAGAGCTTGCTTTACTGAAACCTTTTATATTATTTCACCAATCACCAATCTATGAATTTTATACCTTTAAAAGGCTAGCTTTCTTGACAAATGCATCCTCTTGAAATACATCAGAGAAGATTTGAAAACTGTATTTCTGGATACAATGAGCCTTCTATCCACCCCAGATATTTTGCTATCTGCCCATGCTGATACAATACCCCTGACCTCTTCTGGTGTTCTACCCTGTACTTGTTCATACCTGTAATTAGTATATAATGTTTAATTCTGCATCTTCAAAGATCAATGAACCCTGATGTTGAGGTCAGGGTCCATTCAAATGTCAATTACATTCTGCATCTCCATGCAAGGTTTTCTGTTACTTATTAGTTATTACATTATTTAAGAATACAGAAACTGATATAAAGTTTTCCACTTTTTGAAGTGTCAAGGCGACATTAATGTGATGATTCTGTAAGCAGCTTTAAATTGCATTCTCACACAATTATTTATTTATTTATCTATTCTTTGAGAATATAGATTTTTTTTGGGGAGGGTTAAATGTACTTAATTTATTACATCACCTGGTCTCATTATGTTAATGAACTACACACATGCCTTTTCATGTTACCATTAAATAGTTATTGGTCTACTTGGATCCTACTTTATACACAATTCATGGACGAATATTATTGGAAATTTTTTTTTTACAGCAAATTTTTTACCTTAGAATGAAAAGAAGCAGCACACTAAAAACAACAAGAATTGTAACATATTTTCAACAAAATAATATTTTGCTTCCTTAAATAAAATTTTTGGGGACTGACTTCCATGACTTTGAGGAGACTTTATTTTGTAATGCAATAATGTATATAAGATATCTTATAAACTGTAGGCGATATCTTAATATAATTACAGTTTAAGTAGATATCTTATAAACTAAACAAGATGTCTCAAGGACTTTTAAGATATCCTATATAGTTTACAAGATATCTCCTAAAACTTTATAACACATCTCATTAAGATTATCAGATATCTAGTTTATGAGATATCTCTACAAACAACATATTTAAAAGATATCTGATAAAGTTTATAAGATATATTATATACTTTATAAGATATCTCATAAACTTTCTTGATATCTTGAAAACTTAAGGAGATATCTTACAAACTATATAACAGAAAATAAAACACACTTTATTCCAGATACCCTAAGGATCGCTCAGTTCCAGTTTGACAACAGACGACAGACACCAAGTGATGGCAAAGCTCATATTTCCCTGGAGGAAAGGTGAGCTAAAAATGCTGGACCAGTAAGTTCTCATCTCTTACCTTCAATTGTTCTATCAAAAGTTTATTATGTTATTTACCTTCCATATGCTGACTCACGCCTTCAGATTTTGAGGTTATAGTATATTCATCAACACTTTCTTGAATAGCTGTTTCAAGAGCCTCATCCTCATCCATTGCTCCTCTGAATAATAAAAATTCATCTGACATTTGAAATATACATGTATTACAATCATTCTTGACAAAAAAAAACAAATATTGAGAACATGAAGAATTTCCTCTTTTTCTATTTCTGTTACAGCCAACTAAGGATATATCTCTTCTGAAGATATTTCTATGACCTGAAATGTTGGTCATCAGGTACAAAAGCGTCAATTTTGACGATTTTACGTACTTTCTCTTGACCCAGAAGACCCAGGGATGCTGGTAAAGCCTCCATGTAGAGTGGACCCTAGTTAATAAATTGACCCCAACCGTTGTTAGGTGGGATTGAATCTGATCTTGGTTCAGCAGTCTACAGAAGGTCATTTGGACCAAAAATACGGAATTTCACCATTTTTTTTCTGATTTTTGACTTCAAATTGACACGAAACTGGAAGTGGTAATTTCCTATGCGTATTTCAATAATAATAACGATTGGAAGTTATATGGCCATGAGTTTGCACTATTTTTGCAAGTTTTATGCCTCTGAACTTCCTGTGTAAGACACAGATGTGAAGCCCTCCAGAAAACTAAGTTTCAGCAGCTTCAATTTTAGTCAGTATTTGTGCTCAAAATGCAACTTATACATGAGAAACATGAACATGGATAGCCTCAGGTTGACGGAACATGCACAACTTTTAAAATAAGTATCCTAAAGTGGTCTTCTAAAAGTATGGAACGACCTTGGTGCCAAATAAAGGTGGTCGGGGTACGCCCCTCATATGACGGTCACCGCATGGTAAGGGTTAAGGTTTATCAATATATACACCTATCATATAAAAATTTTGCAGATATATTTTTCTTCTGCAAGGAAAAACTTTCCTTAATGTATATATGTCATAGATAAATATGAAAACATAAGGCAACTACTGAAATGAAATTCCACTTCTCCCTACTTTATCCTAGTGGTAGACCACAATCCTAGATATTAAAGGCCCTGATTCTAAGTGTGTTTTTTTATGTCAGTATAATTTTTCGACAAAATTCATAGTCTCGCCTACTTTTGCTGTTAATCACAGGCTCAACAAATATGAGGGAAAAGAATCAATAAAATTATTCCTGTTGATACTATCTTTTGATCGTAAAAAGCTTCTGTCCAAGTTTGGTAATCAAAGTGCTGTAAGCACTGTAGACAGGCATACGTCGGGCATATAGGGCGAGCTAGTAACCAAGAAGAAAGTCTGACTGCAAAAGTGGAAGGTCTCAGACCTCGGACCACCGCTAATTTGACCCCCTGCGTCCAAACTAAAAAATACGAAAATTTCGCTTAATTCAAAATTGCCCCCAACAGCGTGATCAATTGAACTAATATTAATAGACTTCTGACCTAGTTGACTACGTATTGACCACAAACAATATTCCTATGACTTTTGCAATTTGGGAAATCTTAACTACATGTCTTTAGAGATTTTCGCGATTAAATATTTCATACATTTGTTCTTAGCCAAAAGCTCAAGGTAGAATAAATTACACAAGGATTCCTAATGTGCTCTACTTCCCATGTGCAACTTCAAAACTTTTGGGAAAATCGACGATCATTTAAGGTTTTTCTGGTCATAATTTTGTAATCCAGAATGAAAAGTGTGAAAAACTGTCCAATAAGTTATAAATAATATAGTAGCTAGCTAGATGATAACAATGGCACGTATTTCAGCATTTATTGGGTATAACACAAACCCAGGATGCTCCCATAAGGCATCTTAACTGCCTAAAAATCCAAGATAGTTTATGAATCTAATAAATGTTTTAAAACTTCAACTGCAGACTGTATGTAATGTTAACTGGAAGAAAATTTAAGTCCATGTATAAGTAAAATACAGATACACAGGTACAAAATGTTAACAAGATTTCCTTCTAGATACTAGCTTTTGATCATAAAAGCTTATGTCCATGTTTGGTACAAACCAAAATGGTATAGGAAAGTTATTAAAAAAGATAAAACTTTAACCAAAGAGTGAATGTGTTGTTTCAGGGTAGAAAATCTAAGTCCATCTAAAAGAAAAATACTGAAAAAATTGAAATTTATTTTACAAAATTTACTTCTGGATACTATCTTATTATCATAAACAAGCTTCTGTCCAAGTTTGGTAGAAATCAAGTATAGTTTAAGAAAGTTATTAAAATTTCAAAACTGTAACCAGAGTGAATGTAATGTTTCCCAGCAGAAAACTAAGTCCATTTATAAGTAAAAGGCGAAAAAATGGAATTTTGTAAAAATCTGGATACTATCTTATGATCAGAAACAAACTTCTGTTCAAGTTTGGAACAAACTGAGGATAGTTTAAGAAAGTTATTCAAATTTTAAAAACTTTAACCAAGAGTAAATGTTATGTTTCCTGGCAGAAAAACTAAGTCTATTTTTAAGTCAAATACTGAAAAAAGGGAATTTTGTTTTTACAAAATTTACTTCTAGATACATGTACTATCTTATGATCATGAACAAGCTTCTGTCCAAGTTTGGTAGAAATCCAGAATAGTTTAAGAAAGTTATTAAAATTTTAAAAACTTTAACCACAGAGTGAATATTTGTGGACGCTGACGACGGAATGTAGGATCGCTATGTCTTGCTTTTTCTACTAAAGTCAAAGGCTCGAGAAAAATGGCTTAAATTCACTTTCATTTGGCCAAGTGGTTAGAGGAAAAAGAATAAAATGTACAAAGTTACAGATGGATGCCAAAATTCACTGGAGATTAAATTTACTAAGATGAATGGCAAGTCGTTCTCGTCAAAACTATGTTTAAACCATTTTTCGAAAAATTTACACACTGAGAATTACAAAAAAGCACACTGAGATTTAAAACTTCAATACGCACACTGAGAATTGAAAATTACACACTGAGAATTGAAATTACACACTGAGAATTGAAAATTACACACTGAGAATTAAAATTACACACTGAGATTTCATAAAGACGCACTGAGATTACAACTAGAGGCTCTAAAGAGCCTGTGTCGCTCACCTTGGTCTATGTGCATATTAAACAAAGGACACAAATGGATTCATGACAAAATTGTATTTTGGTGATGGTGATGTGTTTGAAGTTCTTACTTTACTGAACGTTCTTGCTTCTTACAATTATATCTATAATGAACCTTGCCCATTAGTAACAGAGAAAAATATTTGGTAAAAATTTACATAAATTTACCGAATTAATGAAAATTGTTAAAAATTGACTATAAAGGGCAATAACTCCTTAGGGGTCAATTGACCATTTAGGTCATGTTGACTTATTTGTAGATCTTACTTTGCTGAACATTATTGCTGTTTACAGTTTATCTCTATCTATAATAGTATTCAAGATAATAACCAAAACGGCAAAATTTCTTTAAAATTACCAATTGAGGGCAGCAAGCCAACAACCGATTGTCCAATTCATCTCAAAATTTCAGGGCAGATAGATATTGACCTGATAAACATTTTTATCCCATGTCAAATTTCCTCAAAATGCTTTGGTTTTTGAGTTATAAGCCAAAAACTGCATTTTACCCCTATGTTCTAATTTTAGCCGTGGCGGCCATCTTGGTTGGTTGACCGGGTCACGCCACACATTTTTTAAACAAGATACCCCAAAGATGATTGTGGCCAAGTTTGGATTAATTTGGCTCAGTAGTTTCAGAGGAGAAGATTTTTGTAAAAGATTACTTAGATTTATGAAAAATGGTTAAAAATTGACTATAAAGGGCAATAACTCCTAAAGGGGTCAACTGACCATTTCGGTCATGTTGACTTATTTGTAAATCTAACTTTGCTGAACATTATTACTGTTTACAGTTTATCTCTATCTATAATAATATTCAAAATAATAACCAAAACAGCAAAATTTCCTCAAAATTACCAATTCAGGGCAGCAACCCAACAACAGGTTAACCGATTCATCTGAAAATTTCAGGCAGATAGATCTTGACCTGATAAACATTTTAACCCCATGTCAGATTTCCTCTAAATGCTTTGGTTTTGAGTTATAAGCCAAAACTGCATTTACCCTATGTTCTATTTTTAGCCGTATCAGTATCAAAATAAATGATCCACATTGAAATAAGAACACACCCTTATTGGCCCCTTTGGCCTCTTCTTTGAAACAAGTGGGTTATAATCTCAGTTTCAAATGTCATGCTTCATTTAGTGGCAAGGACCATTATGTTAAAATTTCAGGAACATTTGTCTAGTACGACGAACACACCTATACAATAATAAAACCACACATTTTGTTGCTGTCTTATAAAATAATATATCACGCACAGTAAAGGCAATAGAAAACATGTAAGGTGCACAACGATAAGAAATATATACACACGTAAAACAAATTGAGTATTTATATTGAAAAAATGCTTGTAAACTTAATTCTACTAACATCAAACATGACTAGAATGAACTACTTAAACCTCTATGCCAAGCCATTCTCGTCAAAACTATGTTGAAACTATGTTAAGCCATTATTCAAAGAATTTAGTCACTGAGAAAAAATAAAAATGTGGATTTTGTGACATGTGGAGAATATGGCATTGTCCTTCCTGGGACAAATGTACTTATAGAGTATGTAATCAATGACAAGGAGAAAATCATTATGAAGCCAAAAAGTTTCTATGATAAGGCAAGGTCTGTTTTGAAGAGATACTGGAATGTAAAGCTGTCAACAGGATATGCCAGAGTGGTTGCAAGAGATGGAATACAACATTGATACTGACCAAGATGGCGGTGAATACAAATTCTAGAATACGTAGCTAAAAGATGGTTGGGAATCACAAATTTATATCGCAAATGGAAATGAAAACTTCATCCTTATTATATTCATTAGTAGTGTGTATAAATCTTAGTGTGTAATTTTCAATTCTCAGTGTGTGTTTTTCAGTTTATTTAATCAGTGTATAATTTTCAATTTTCAATTCTCATTGTGTAAATTTTTGAAAAATGGCGTAAACATAGTTTTGACAAGAATGGCTTCCCATAAACATCAATGCTTATGATGTAAATAAGTGATGCATCAAAACAAAATATAAAATATTGCAAAAACAACAAAACAACCGTCATATCAAATTTGGCCATTACTACTCATATAAATGATTTGTATGATAAATATCTACTTTTAAATAAAATGATATACAAAGAACTTCAATGGTAGGGCATTACTTGCATCCAAAATTGACCAAAAAAGTACAAATTTTCATCATCAGATAAAATTATAAGAAGCAACTTTGGCTATATTGCAAATTGTGCCACTAAGTCATCTAAGTTCATTAAATGAAAAATAAATCTCTACAAGTGTATCATTAATTTTGAAAGTTTTTCTTCAAAATGTGAGTGAACAGATTAACTTTTTAGTCAACAGTTCCATTCATTTCTGTAATTGATAATTTTAAAATTCTACAACATTTGGATTGATTCATATCTGACTTGTGGCTAATGATGAAAATGAATAGGATTATTTTCATTTTATTTTATTTTAAGTTAAAGCTAATGTGTGGCCAAGAAATAGCATTATGCTAATATTTGTTTTGTTTATATTAGCTTAACATTTAATGTACAGTAATCTACAATGGTCTGAGCAACAATCACTGTTTATACATTAACATTTACTGAAAGTACCTCCATTCATCAACCCAACTAAAAAGTTACTTGCAAATACATACAGATTGGTATTTGCAGCATTTATAAACAACTGCAACTCATTTGAACAAGTCACTGCACATGGAAAGTATTGTGTATTGTCATGGTGAAATGTCACCGCAGGTTTTGGATGGAACCAGTTGTGGGTATTCTGTTTGATCCTGTTGCAAAACAAGGATATGTTTTGGCTCTAATTCTCTGATGAACTCATTCATTGTCGTTGTAAGAATAACATCTCCTTCTTTAAGGACTGTCTCCAGTTCATTGTCTAAATAAAAAAAAATCTGTCACATGTAAGTCTAATTTTGTCAATCACAGTTAAGAAGGTATGTATAAATCTTCCAATAATTGGGGATTAAATTTGCAAAATTTTTAACACTTCTTGATTTCAATATATTTATCAATGGCAATGGCATCTGTCAACCTCAAAAGAAACACTAAATTAACCTCAATACATGATTAGGAATGTATATATAAATTTTCAATAGTATTGAATCAAATTTTGAAAATTTCACTTTATGTTTTGTATTTATGGTAACAGCATCAAATCTTGAAGGTCTTCAAGTTTAGAACCATCAAATTTTGAAAAGATTGGATCAGTAGTTCTGAGACCCCAAATGCAACAGCAGCCATAAATTTCCATGTAAATTTTGATGTCATTAAATGTATTCATTTATTAATACTGTTTTTCCTTACTTAATATATAATACACGTATAAACTGCCTTGTATACCAACATATACTGGATAAATTGATATCACAAATATTCTAAATTAATAATAATATTTGAGAAGAATTTTCTATTTAAGGGCATACAATACAGTTTTGATCCTGTATTTACAGTTTGATGAAAATTTGCATAGGCTATTTTTGCCTGATTAAATCAAATCTGTAATAAAAATATACCTTTATGTGCTACTTTTGAGTTAAATGAGGTAGAAATTTTGTATATTTGCGGAAAATTTGGATTTGTGGCCTTATTTCCTTTCGAAAGAAAAACATCACTTTTGTTTTAAAAGATAACACAATTTGTTTTTGGTAAATAATAAGTAATTTCTGTATTTTATAAGTATCATAAAAATTATATTTTTATTATAAAATAGTAATAGTTCACTTTAATTTTGATAAATACACATTATTAATTATGATTATTTGATAATATGATATTTCGAATAAAAATGCATTTTATTCAGAAACAACTCATATTTATCAAATGGTCATGAATTGAGAAAAAAAATTTTTAATGTATATTTATCAAAATTAAAATTGAACTATTTACTGTTTTATAAAATTTGGTCCACATAATCTCTGCAAATGAAACAAAATGTCATTTAATGCACTCATTTTCAAATTAAATCAGTTTGAATGATAAAATCAGTCGAAAATGCATCTTTACCAATATGTTGCGAAAATAACATTTTACGTTAACAACGTCATTACCTCCTGTAACTGTATTGTATGCCCTTAAAAGTCTAGAAAACATACCTGAATTGATTCAACAAAATGATGAAATTGACTAGCACCAATTCTTCGTGCTCTTTCTTCCTTGATCATGGGAGAACCTTGGTTCAGTACCAAAAGGTCAGACGAATTGATTCTGACCTTTTGTACTCGAACAGATCTCTTAGATTCTCCTTGATGACTAGTTTTAGTACCTGTAAATAACTATATAGTAAAACTAATTTGTTCAATTAAAACAAGTGAGATAGCAGTCATAGGGACTGCAAATCTCACTCATTCCACATATCTAAAGATTGTAAAATATTTGAATTAAATGCATTTTTTGTCAATTATATAGTTTTATATCATTTTACCCCTAACTAATATATACAAAACACATTATTAAACCCATAATATACCATATCCAAGCTTTGGCAGAAAACATGTCCTAAGAATTTGACCAATTTCAAATATTTAAATTTTGCCTTTTTACCCCGATATTTACAAATTCTTTTGGTTTTCCTAATAATAATGTTAATATTTTATAAAACCTATGGTGCCGTTCTCGTCACAACTATGTTTAAACCCTTTTTCGAAAAAAATACACACTGAGATTTAAAACCTAAAATAATACACTGAGAATTTGAAATTACACACTGAGATTTAAAAAATAAAACACACACTGAGAATTCAAAATTACACATTGAGATTTTAAAAGACACACTGAGATGAAATAAATTGAAAATACACACTGAGATTAATATGCTAATTACTAATGAATATTCATGAGATGAATAATAGGTGAGAAAAAAACTAATTTATCAATACATTTAACCTTACATCATATGTTTCCAGCCCCTTCAAATCAGTGATCATTGAGCTGCATCTGAGTGTGGCAGATAAGAGGCTGCAACTCCATAAATTCCTCCTTATTATCCATTGTTACCCTGACATTATTCCATCTATCTCTTCCCACCATCTATTTTTGTCAACTGCTTCTAACTTCATTGTCGCAAGTTGCATTTTCAACCTATACATAAAGTATTGAAGAGAGATAATATTTTAAAGGGATATACATAAACTATCATCTAATTGTACATGAAAGAGGTTACTACTGTAAATATTTGTCATTATGTTCAGTCTTTGTCCTATCAAGTAATCCTATCTTTTATGATATCTGATCTAGTCAACTGACTAATGTCTGCATACAAATAACTTATTTGAGCACACCAAATAAAACTTTCATTTATCATCAAGATACATGAAATGTAAACAACTATTTCAATTGCAAGTGTTTTTGGGGTATTTTTTTCAACTTAATTTACCAAAAATATCACCTAGATTCCTTTGGGTTCCACTTAAAAACTAGATAAAAAAGATGCCCCCTGAGGCCCTGCTGCATGCATAAGAAAATAGGTTTGCAAGCATTAGATTCAGCAAACAGTGATGCAGAAGTACATCTTTAAATGGTTGTGTCTGTAAGGCATGTTTGATGCCCCATCATAGTTGATTTATTCTATAGTAGAACATATACCGTGATGTTGTTCCTTCTTAGCTTCACAACTCAAGTTTTCAAAATTAAAAAGAGGTAACTTTAATATTCAAATGTCACATGATGAATTCTATTTTCAAATGAACAATTATCAGTAATGCATATTTACACCTCTGTGGTTGTGTAATGACAAAGGCATATAGTGACAAAGTTCACCATCCTGACATTTGTGAAATTTTAAAAACAGAATCGAACAATATGCATGACGTTTGTAAATGTTCTAATACTCTACATAATACAAAAGTTCCAGCTTGAAAACTGTTGGAGGCCGGACAAACCATGTTCTCTTTATGCAGTTAGTACAAAAATTGACTACGTCCAAACTACCTGTCATTTTGACAATATTTCATGAAAATCATGTGGATCTGCACACCTCCATTATGTGAAATACCAGTGCAGAGGTATGGCAAGCCGTTCTCGTCAAAACTATGTTTAAACCATTTTCGAAAATTTACACACTGAGAATTACAACAAAGCACTCTGGATTTAAAACTTCAAACGCACATTGAGAATTGAAAATTACACACTGAGAATAAAAAACACACTGAGATTTCATAAAGACGCACTGAGATTACAAAATGAAAACGCACACTGAGAATTGAAAATTACACACTGAGATTTCATAAAGACGCACTGAGAATAAATAAACTGAAAACACACACTAAGAATTTAATTACACTGAGAATTTAAAATTACACACTGAGATTTGCGCACATATCTAATTAGCATACTTAATCTGAATCTATTACAAACTAAACAAGGGACAAAACTCGTTAGTCCTTCGATTTGGCTGTTCAAATTATTAAAAAAACTTTAGAAATACAAAACAAGAAAATACCTACTTACTCAGTTGTTACAAAATATAACCAAATGGAAAAACTTTATTAAAATTATAAGAAAACATTGGAACAATCTGCAAAAGAATGCAGTGAAATTTTTACTCAAGTGTCTAATATAGCATATAAACGTAACAAAAATATAAAGATTAACTAGCGAAATCAGGGAAACAGTTGGAAGACTTTGAAAAGGGACACATGTTTAATTACTGGTAGTAATGATCTGAATTATAGGCAACAAACTTATGAATATGAGCGATGTTAAGTCTTGAAATTTATAACGAATGTTGGTTGAATCGCATTTCATTATAATGACAAGAGTTCTTGAGATCAAGATATAAATCTGTTTTCTTATTCATCTCATGAATATTCATTAGTAATTTGTATATTAATCTCAGTGCGTATTTTGAAATCTCAGTATGTAATTAACAATTCTCAGTGTGTTTTTCAATTTATTTCATCCAGTGTGTCTTTTAAACTCCAGTGTGATTTTGAATTTCAGTGTATGTGTTTTTTATTTTTAAATCTTGTGTAATTTCGATTTCAGTGTGTTATTTTAGGTTTTAATTTCAGTGTGTATTTTTTTCGAAAAATGGTTTAAACATAGTTTTGACGAGAACGGCTTATACAGAGGTTTAATTGAAGCTTCAATGGCAGATAATTTTGTTAAGTGCTTTTATGGGTTCAAAGAGGTTGGAGTTTATATAATTCCTGTTCTGTTGGTGATATACAAAGTTGTCAGTGGAATTATAGTTTAAATGCTGTTTGCTATTTAGTTAATATATAGTTAAAGGGTAACTCTGCAAATTCTGGAAAATACTCCTCAATGGTATGTTTCAGTAAAAAATACAGTACAAAACAAATATAAGAAAACAGGAAAATATTCTATGTAAAATACAAAACAACTGATACAATAAATGCATTTTTCAAAGTTTCCACAATTTAGCAAGTTGATTTATTTTCCAAACAGTGTCCATTATGTTTTGTTGATTTTTTTATCGTCAATATAAAAATTTATTATACCGTTGTTTTTCTAATCGGTTGAGGCATATGATAGAAAGATTTCATATTGGATGTATTACATTTGGCGTCTGTAAACTGTTCACTTTTGAACTTCTACTCAGACTCACTTACAAGGATCAATATATTAAACTGTTGTTTTACCATTGTTGAAGTATATATAAAGATTATATGTCATTTTTCATATCAGATGTATTATGCCCTCGATCCTTCACCTCTTGGGCTGGTAATACATCTGATATGAAAATGCCATGTATAATCTGATAATATATTGAGCGATTCATCTTAATAATTATTGTGATATTTCAAGTTTCAAATGAAATTGAAATGAAGTGGTTTGTCGATTTCAGTTTCGATCAAATTATTTTGAAGGAAACATGATTTAAATAACAAAAGAATTTATATATACATCAACTTGGTTGTTGTTGCTTATTAGAGATGATGTTTGAAATAATACGGAAAAACTTTTAGTATGAAATAACAAATTTATGAAAAAATAATATCTTTAAGATGTATATAATTATAAATTAATAAAATGCAGGTATTTACATAGAATGTTAAATAAACTTTTAAAGTGAGTTTTGTTATTTCTGTCAAATGGGTTATGTAATAAACAGGTACCCTAAGCCAGCTGCCCTGGACTGCTTAGGGTTTATGTATTTTAAAATAAAATATGTTGCTTATAAAAAAAAAAAGAAAAAAGAAATGAAGTTTGAAACTAAATAAATTTGAAGTTCAATGAATTACTGTATCGTCCTAAATCTTGACCAATAGATGAAAAGTATATGGTAGTAGTTGTGATGACATAATTAGCTGATTTATTTAATTCTTAGTTTACTAACTGTAAATTGTGTTTGAATTTTGACTTTTATATTTTCTTTGCCATTTCATTTATGTAAAATTGAGAATGGAAATGGAAATGTATCAAAGAGACAACAACCGGACCATAGAAAAACAACAGCAGAAGGTCACCAACAGGTCTTCCATGTAACGAAATTCCTGCACCCGGAGGCGTCCTTCAGCTAGCCCCTAAACAAATATATACTAGTTCAGTGATTATGAATGCCATACTAATTTCCAAATTGTACACAAGAAACTAAATCAAAATAACATGTTTTCATTTGCATGCTGTAATTGTGTTCACTTTGTTTGACGTTTGTTCAGTTTATTTACTTTTAGTAAAATATTTATTTTTTACGTTTGTTTCTATGAATGTAGGCCAACTGAAAATTTGACTATCCTACATCTTTACAAATTATTGTACCTCGTTTAGCTGTTGGTGATAGTATTCTTCTACCACATCATCAACCTGACTTATGACTGTTGAAGTTCCCACAATTGCATCCACCATTGAGGGAACAAAGTGCAGGTGCTTCTGAACCCTGTATAATCCCTGTGGCCATCATAATACCCAAAGCTATATATTCCTCTTGCCTGGGCACCATAATTAGGGCGCAAAGTATATCCTATTACGGCAACCTTATAATAAATATAGATTTCAGTTAATTATATTTACACAGATCGATGATATTTACCGTTTTTTTTTTTGCAATTAAACACGAGGCTCTAATCACTGATCTGGTTTACAGTGGTAGAAGTCTGTTAAATATTACTAAATATATCAATATGGTATACATATAGAATGGGAAAAATTGAAATAAAAAGAAAGTACAGCCTGTAAATTCACTATAAAAATTAAATATCAAATATTTTAACACCACAAATATGGATCGGAGGAAGGATTGATTGATTGATTGTTGGTTGTAATGGCCAGTGGCATATTTCATGCATGTTCAGGACGATCTGAGAAAGGAACATTTAAGCCATGCTTTGTTCAATTTGTCTTGGCGGTTCTAAAGAAAATGATTAAAATTCAATTTTTGCTAAAGGCTGTTCCCAGGAAGGCAATTTTATTTAATCTCAGTAATTTTAAAGTCTCAGTGTGTGTTTTCATTTTTTTAATTTTAGTGTGTAATTTTATAACACCACAAATATGGATCGGAGGAAGGATTGATTGATTGATTGTTGGTTGCTTAATGGCCAGTGGCAAATATTTCATGCATGTTCAGGACGATCTGAGAAAGGAACATTTTAAGCCATGCTTTGTTCAATTTGTCTTGGCGGTTCTAAAGAAAATGATTAAAATTCAATTTTGCTAAAGGCTGTTCTAGGAAGGCAATTTTATTTAATCTCAGTAATTTTAAAGTCTCAGTGTGTGTTTTTCATTTTTTTAATTTTAGTGTGTAATTTAAAACTCAGTGTGTTATTTTAGGTTTTAAATCTCAAGTGTGGTTATTAATTCTCAGTGTGTAATTTTTTCGAAAAAAGGGTTTAAACATAGTTTTGACGAGAACTGCTGGCCATAATATATATAGGGTCAAACCTGTAACAAGACCACTGGACTCAATGACAGACTGCCAGAGAAGTCGGAAATATTCACGCCTGGTCCCCTGCATCAGCTGCATCCTCCACACTACCTTCATCTGATGTAAACTGACCTAAAAATATAGATTTATATAATTGCAGATATTTCCTGTCCACTGCTTCAGAATAGATGCATTAGAAAGAAGTCCATTTTAGAGTTCTACCTACTTTCCACAATAAAAGAAGGTCAGAGAACTATATTCTATACTGAATCACCCACAGATCAAACATGCCAAAGTAAACTTACTATAAAATTCTTAAAGTTGTCAGGATAAAATAAAGTATTACATAGGACAGGATGGATTGACAGATTTCAAATTTTATTGAAATTAACATCTATTCCTGACTTGCGGCGACCTGGATGCATCCGTAACTTAGATGTTTTGTCAGAGTTTTCCCTTTCAGTATAACATTCGAAGACATCATGACTTTTCTCCGCTGCCTAAGGATACAGTTTGAGTGATCTGAGTGAAAATGTGGAATCTCTGCGTTGTAAGAGGTATTCGTCAACAGAAAAATTAACAACTCCAAATAATTTTTATCAGAAATAAAACCTCGAATAATTTAGGGGTGCCAAATGTACAAATTATAACATGAAACTAAAAAGTTCAGCGTTTTCCAATTTCCTTCGGAATACTGTAATTTATGGTTTTGTTTGAAAGAAAATTTCTGCTTGTCCTGAGGGTACATTGACTGCTACAAAAGACAACTCTTGGCAGGAAGAATGACCGCAAGTCAGGAATTAACTAACAAGTGTTGGCTCACTGGATTGGTCCTGTTTTCAAGATAATGACAAGGTGTTTTATATAAAGATCTAGATTTCAGAAATTGAGTATTCCCAGTGGTTTCATAGAAGATTTATGAAAAATAACTCATGGACAAAGGACAACAGAAAGTGATTGAAAAGCTCACCCTGGCTTTTAGGAAGGTAAAATAAAACACATGTAGATAAAAGTGATCAACGTAGCTTTTGAGGTTTTTAAATCTCAGTGTGTCTTTTTGAAAATCTCTGTGTTTTTGGAAGTTTCTTAATCTCAGTGTGTGTTTTGTATTCTTAGTGTGTATTTTTTTGAGGTTTTGAAATCGTAGAGTTCTGTTGTTTTTTTGAAAGTTTTTTTAATATTGAGCAGTTCAGTGTGTTTGTTTAAGTTTTTAATCTGTTTGTTTTTTTTAATTAAATTCTCAATGTTTGTTTTTGTTTTTAAATCTCAGCGTGTGTTTTTGAAGTTTTTAAATCTCAGCGTGTGTTTTTGAAGTTTTTAAATCTCAGTGTCTTTTTGAATTCTCAGTGTGGCATAACTTTTTGGAAATTTTGGTCCTCCATGCTCATCAACTTTGTACTTGATTTGGCCTTTTAACTTTTTGATTCGAGTGTCACTGAGTGTAACTGATGAGTCTTCTGTAGATGAAACATGGTCTGGCATATAAAATTATAATCCTGGAACCTTTGATTATCATTTGTAGTTTTTGAAATCTCAGCTTCGAAATTTTTTGAAAAATGGTTTTAAGAGCTTGCTTTACTGAAACCTTTTATATTATTTCACCAATCACCAATCTATGAATTTTATACCTTTAAAAGGCTAGCTTTCTTGACAAATGCATCCCTCTTGAAATACATCAGAGAAGATTTGAAAACTGTATTTCTGGATACAATGAGCTTCTATCCACCCCAGATATTTTGCTATCTGCCCATGCTGATACAATACCTGACCTCTTCTGGTGTTCTACCCTGTACTTGTTCATACCTGTAATTAGTATATAATGTTTAATTCTGCATCTTCGAAGATCAATGAACCCTGATGTTGAGGTCAGGGTCCATTCAAATGTCAATTACATTCTGCATCTCCATGCAAGGTTTTCTGTTACTTATTAGTTATTACATTATTTAAGAATACAGAAACTGATATAAAGTTTTCCACTTTTGAAGTGTCAAAGCGACATTAATGTGATGATTCTGTAAGCAGCTTTAAATTGCATTCTCACACAATTATTTATTTATTTATCTATTCTTTGAGAATATAGATTTTTTTGGGAGGGTTAAATGTACTTAATTTATTACATCACCTGGTCTCATTATGTTAATGAACTACACACATGCCTTTTCATGTTACCATTAAATAGTTATTGGTCTACTTGGATCCTACTTTATACACAATTCATGGACGAATATTATTGGAAATTTTTTTTACAGCAAATTTTTACCTTAGAATGAAAAAGAAGCACACTAAAAACAACAAGAATTGTAACATATTTTCAACAAAAATAATATTTTGCTTCCTTAAATAAAATTTTTGGGGGACTGACTTCCATGACTTTGGAGGAGACTTTATTTTGTAATGCAATAATGTATATAAGATATCTTATAAACTGTAGGCGATATCTTAATATAATTACAGTTTAAGTAGATATCTTATAAACTAAACAAGATGTCTCAAGGACTTTTAAGATATCCTATATAGTTTACAAGATATCTCCTAAAACTTTATAACACATCTCATTAAGATTATCAGATATCTAGTTTATGAGATATCTCTACAAACAACATATTTAAAAGATATCTGATAAAGTTTATAAGATATATTATATACTTTATAAGATATCTCATAAACTTTCTTGATATCTTGAAAACTTAAGGAGATATCTTACAAACTATATAACAGAAAATAAAACACACTTTATTCCAGATACCCTAAGGATCGTTCAGTTCCAGTTTGACAACAGACGACAGACACCAAGTGATGGCAAAGCTCATATTTCCTGGAGGAAAGGTGAGCTAAA